>VYXD01002488.1:1418786-1443141 GCA_013397195.1 Hylia prasina
CATGCCCTCGCACAAACACGCTCACGCGTGGGCACGCAGCAGCAGCAGCAGCACGCGTGCGAGACACAGATATACACACACATGTGCACAGGCAGAGGGATCCACGCACACTCTGCTTTTCACATGCCGCCGGGGGTGTTCCAAGAAAGAACAAAAGAATGAGCAAAAGAGCAAGGAAAGAACGAAAGAACAAAAGAACGAATTTTTTTAAATGCCCTCTCCCCACGATCACCACTCCCCCCATTCATATCCCTTTCTCTCGATATGTTTTCAATCCATTTAGATGAAACTTTCCATTTGGCCTCCAAGCCTTTATGCAGGATGTTAAGGTAAAGCTTGCCAGTATTTGCTCTTGAGTATCAAAACAGTAAGTTACAAATACAGGACTCAATCTGTCTCTGAGTTAGCACTATTGAAATAAACCTACTTAAACCAGGAAATCATGGGTTGTGTGCGATTATACAAAAAACAGTTTGTTTTTCAAATTTAGAGATAGCACATAGTCATCTCCAAAGACAGCAGTCTACTGTTATGACAGCACACTAACAGTAGGTGATAAAATTATGCAGTGGACATAATTGGTTCCTCATTTTTATCCAATCCGGCTCCCAGATTCCATTTTTATGAACAAAGTCATCTCAATTTTATCATGGAAAGCCACATTCTTTTAAATATTTGTAACTTTTTAAGTTCAGTATTGTTTAATTCAGATAAAAGGAGGAGACATGGAGTCTAAATGAAATTTGGTTTAAAAGGACTAGAAGAAACAACTTCTCTAAGTGCCAGCATTTCAAAGCCAGTGTTGTTGAGACTTTCTCACTTGAGAATGAGGTGGTGGAATTCAGCACTGTCTTATTTGAAGACATGCAGATTTTGGAGCCAAATTCAAAACTAAGAGCACAATAGTAAGTTATCATATTTGAAAATTTCCATCCTATTTCTTTTCACTGCTCTCCTTCCTGCACTGAAACGTTGAAACTCTGAATGCTAAAAAAACTCCCTCAACTTCATTTCTGTCAACAGACTTCAAAGAAACATCTTGATAATATTTCATAGGGCTGACACATCCTCATTCTGGCATTATGGCTGTTGAAGACAAATTGTCAAACTCCTACACATTTTCAACATATTGGTTCTGATTTATTAAACCAGGCATTTTGAAAGCTATTATAGAAGACTAGATTTTATCCAAATTCCTGTTCAGCACTGAGGAAATGGGGAAGAAGAGTTTAATACATTTCATATTATACACTACCCAGAGACTGTGTGCCAAAGTAGTTTTTAATTAATAATATTAAATAGTTATTTATTCTGTAGTTGAACCACAAATATGCTTGTTGGCATTCCAGATATGAATATTTCAGGCTATTCTGACTAGGCATGTGTGGTATGCTATGTTTTATCTTACTTTTCCTTCTGTGGGCAAGTGTCATCTCTAGGAGAAATCTGTATCTGATCAAAGTTGATATGAACTTCAAATGAGATTTTAGAATTATTTTTATGATACTGACTTAAAGCTCCTACTCCCATCATGACTGGTTTACTTTGTTTGCAAGAGCACAAATACCTTATAAATCCTGTACATCAGAAAATATTAATTCCTTTTTTGCCTTTGCTTTCATCTGCCCACTACCGGGATATATCTTATGCATGCTTCCCCACCTTAATAAATGTAAGTATTTAGAAAAAGACTTCAAAATGAAGGAGAGATGAAGGATTTTGTGGGGAGCTGGAAATTATAGATTTTAATCTCTATACTGTCTGGACACCCCTGGGTTTTCATGGGCAAGCTAGCACCTTTGCTATCTGTAGCATCTCCAGGGTGACAGCCAGTTTGAGCCCTGCTTGCTCCCTTAGAGCACTGTGTGCTTCACACATTATTTTGCAACCCCCACATCATGAAGGACAAAATTATTCCCTAGACCTGACTTGGCTCCCTTCCACTAAATCTGGTTACATACTGAGAAGGGAACATCCTCTCTGTTTGGAACCCATTGGCCTACAAGCAAAATCAGACAAGGAATCAAAAATTTATTACAATCAGAGTATATCAGGCTACATACTGAAGTCTGAAGAGCAGTATCAGGGAACAAGCAAGTCAAATCCAAATCTGCTTTGGGAACTTTGCCACCTTTCCATAAGTTTCAAGAAAGCCTAAAGGATATCCCAGAGACTGTCAGCAATGAGAGGCACACAGATAAGAGAAACAGAAACAGGCATTCATTAGGAAAACTGCAAGAAGTACCTTTGGTCATATTAAAAGTACCTTTAGATATATTAATAGTATCCTCATTAGCCCCTTATATGACTCAGAAACACTGCAAATTACCATTCTCAGGAGAATGACAACAAATGTGTTAAACAGGTTGAGGATACTTCTGTTGATGTACAAGTGTGTTACTTCTCCCTCCATCTCCCCCATCCTCAAACTAGCCTGTAACTTACTCCTCATTTTATATAATCACTTGCTGTTACCTCTGCTGCGCTGAATACTCAGGAAGCGAAAATGTGTCCTCCAAATACCACAAATGCTAAAGCTTCAAGCGATGGCAGTTTGAACATGGAGTAAAACCCCACAGCCCATACTTCAGGAGGCAGAGCTATTACTGCAGACCACAAGGAATGTAACACCACCACGAGGAAAGAAAATGCCTCCCTGGATTGGTTTCCACCAGGTGTCAGCTTTTATGAGCCCTTTTCCCATTTAGCTACTTTATAAAATGCTCACAAAGTTAGAATCGGGCTCACAGTCAAAAAGACAAAGTCACAGTAGCAGATGCTATGCAAGTACTACTGATAAGCGATTTTAGATGTACCTGTCAATTACAAAAAGCAGTGGAGAGTAGAAGATATAATAAACATAGAATTTTCCCTCCCCACATCATCCCAGACATACACATACTTGCTTAAGTGCAGCACTAAAAAACCTAGATGGGGGAGGAATGGTAATTGCAGGAACCTTTGGGAATTTAAAAAACTGACCACAAAAGACAGGGAGCAGGGCAGTTCAGCTGGCTGCTGAAAGAATAAACAGTACATCAGCAACTGAGACTGCTAGGAAGAATTGCTATTCAGCTGCATCCAGGAGAAGGAAAGTTATGCTGCCCCTAGGAGAGAGGGCAGAGAACAGACTGAGCATGAAAAGGAGAAAATCCTTATACTTCTTGCAGTTAATTATTTTCACATTCATTAACTCATTTTCAAATTTTTGTTGAGCATATTAAATATCTGGGTGCAAGGCAGAGAGTAGTAAAAGGAACAAGATTCTCCTCATAGTTATGCTCTCAGAGTTGAAACTGATTCTTTTTTTTCCTGTGAAGAAGGATTCTATTGGCAAAGGCACATTAGCTTCTGTCCTACTCTCAGAAAATTCCTGGTGCTGTGTTCTGGAGAAGGAAAAGAAAAAAGGGAAAAGGAACCATACAAAGCATGCAAGCCACTCAAATCCTTTTGGGCTCCAATGCCTCAAATATGAGATCCAAGTGCTGGAAATCTGGTCTTTCAATTGCATCAACTCTGACACCCAAGTAGGGGCAATAAAGAAATTTCCATGCCAATGATTTTAGCACAAAATAACAAGTAATGCCAGTAATTCCACTTAAGAAAAAAAAAAAAAAAAAAAAAAAAAAAAAAAAAAAAAAAAAAAAAAAAAAAAAAAAAGACCAGCACATGTACACACACACATCTGCTTTCTGTAGAAAATCTCGATGCTTCATTACAAAGCTTCTGGCAGAGAGCTGAAAACTTCTTGGGTTTTCAATGAACCTTGGAGTTGTTAAGTTTAATGGTGTTCTAGTCATGTTTGGGACAGACGTTTAGGTACCGTGGGAGTGGAACTTCCTGGAAGAAAGCTAAGACATTCAGGCAATTTATATGGCTAGAGTTAGAAAGCATTTTTAAGGCATCACCTTTCATATTCAGGCACCCACACCGGAAGCTGGGTGTTTACATCCCACTCCTGACCCTTTGCTGCCTGCAAGGATTTCTGCAACTTTGCTTCACATTGATGCACCCACAGCAGAGTGCCAAGGATGTTGACAGTTTGGCACCTAGTCACATTCTATTTCTGACAGGTTAAACCAGAGGGAGTAAATCACCGTCATGTCTCAAAGCATGCTTTTTTTTTCCTTTTCCGTTTCCCATGTCTATTTTGACAGCCAATGAATTATTCTGCCTATTCTGCTCTCAGCCTAACAGGATGCACTGTATGAAAAAGTTACAGCCTGTCATAATCCTGAAAATAATTTGCTGTGTATCGTTTTACTCCCCTTGACTATCCAACATGTTTGTCTCCAATCACTAAATAAGGCAAAAGCAGTAAGTCTTTTTGCTAACATTTAAAAAGTTGATGGAATCCAAGGAGCTTCAGCTATCCCTTTCAATATGACTGGTTTGGTTTTAAAAATGTTAATTTATCACATATCCCAGCTGGAGACCTGTTTATCAGTTAGAGTTGGAAACTTACTCCCTTATCAACACAAAACACTTCAAGGACAGAAAACAAAAACAATGCTGAAGGATGCAGTAGAAAGAGCAAGGAGAATTTAGGCAGTGATAGTAAGTCAAAATGGAATTCGGCAACCACACTAGAGCTCAACAGCAATTCAAACTTATTGATCCCAAGTTTCACTTTATGTCTTCTACAAAATATATTAAATATGAACAATGTCAACAACAATAACATGATTAACTAAAATAATTCAATACCCAAAGTGATGCAAGGTCAGACTTAAGAAAGAGGGGTGGAAAATCACAGAATTTCAGAAGATTCTGAGTTGGAAGGGACACACAAGGTTTACTGAGTCCAGCTCTTAAGTGAATAGCCCATACAGGAATCAAACCCACAACCTTGGTGTTATTAGCACCATGCTCTAGCCAACTGAATTAATAATAATTTTCTTTCAAAATTAAGTTGCTTAAGGTCAATCTGGTCTACTGGGAGGGGAGGTGGGACTAAATGACCTTTAAGGTCTATTCTAACCCCTTAACATTCTATGATCCTATGATAAAACCTAAAGGCCCACATGTAACAATATATTGTCTCCAATACTTCATTTTTATTTTATTTTTTGCTTTTGAAAATCAGAGAGAGAAAAACAAGTAGGTGTTACGCAGTTAATTAAGCTCTTGTGTAAATTCATTTACCAGGATTGTGTACACCAAACCATCTTGTCTAAGGACACAGAAGGCTGTGTGCAAGTTTAAAATCATTAACTATTGTTATCTGATAATAAGCCCCAAACCCGCAACATCCAAGTTTATTTAAACTGAAAGGATGACAAACATGAAAGCCAAGTAATCCTACTCTTTTCAGCCTTTCCTTCATTGTTCCACCAGCCAAAAGGGTCTTGGACTCTCCATAAAATATTTGGCAAACAAAGGCCCTGCTAATTGACAAGCTATTGCTTTTACTGCTTCCTACCACAATTTGTGGGAATCTTTTAGACCCAAATCAATTCTGCACACAAGCGTTCCCATGAGATGCCACACGCATTTCCATTTGAAGCCACTTACAAGAAGTGCTACAGCCTCTCTCATAAAACCTTTGTCTTCACTGGGCACTTCTGGAACCACGTGCAACCCTTTCATCCCCTGATGGACAGCAGGTTCTTTTTTTGACTGTTTGTTTGCTTACTTTAACCAGGTTCTTTGTTTTCTGTCATCTTACTGCTTTGTCTTTATGATAGATCCTTGCCTTCGCAAGGAGAGAGTTAAAGCAGAAATGTTTGCAGTTCTCATTGCACCCCAATGCCGATAAAAAATAGTCCCCTCATCAGAAGCTGCCTGTTAACAGCTCTCCTTTATTGCCAAAGCTCAGTGTAGTTAGTTCTTCTTTGTCAGTAAGAATAATCAATCTCAGCCTGTTAATTAGGAAAAGTTTAAGAGGGAACAGACACCTGACAGCATAAGCTCTGTTCCTTTTCTGTCAAGAACAACAGCAACCTGCACTCATGGTATAAGCCCTTATTATCACCATTTAAAAGTGGTCAGACAGCATTATTGTTTTCTTTATATACTTTAGGAATGCAAAACCCACCCTGCTTTGTGTATTTATTTCCTTTAAATGACAAGAAGTCCTGGACACTTTTTCTCTGTTCTGCAATGCCCCTTTCAGGAGTATTGTTAATCAGCGTTCATTTGGGCCATTCAGGTACCCAAGAAGCTTTGAGTCTTTCATGGCTTCTAGTATCACTTCATTCATTATCACAATACCATCTTTGATCATAAAACTGGAAAGACAGCCTCTGTCTAAACCAGAGCTTTATAAAGTTAGAGCGCCTTCCTCCAATTTCTCTGCATTTCCACCCTCCTTTTCTAGCAGGAAAGATTCCCCACAGAAATCTGCTAAATCATGCTTTCATCTTTCTTCACGTTCTTTTTCCACGTTTTTTTCTCTCAGGGACAGAATACATGTCCTTAGAATATAAAGCACAACAGGCACTCATCTTTTACTGCTGCCCATACATGCCATCCCAGAAATTGTAACTGGATAGTGCTACCTGTATGAAACGATGGGCAAGGAAGAACAGCTGAAGGCAGGACCTTCTCACTGCACAGCCAGAGGAACAGGGACCATGCTGAAGCATAAGGCACGTTTGAGCTGGACCCTGAAGAACAGGAGGAGCAAGAAAAAAGGCTCCAAGGAAGAAAGGGATATGAGAAAAGGCTGTGTGCTCTGAGCCCATGATCCTTAAAGAGTAATCTAGACTGTCAGGATGCTGGTCAATATCTCTATTCCCTTGGGAATGCACCCGAACAGGGCAGTCTCTTGCTGCGTAGAAAGACTCATTTGATCCTCACCAAAATTAAAAGTATGATGAAGGGTTTCTGCAGCCTGAGCTGGGGACACACTCTGAGGAGGTGAGCTAGGAAGGTCTGCAGGTAGGAAAGATGTAGGATGAAAGCCAAATATCCACAGAAGGAGGAAATGAGACCTTGACACCAAAAAACCCTTCCCAAATTCTAAGATCTAAAGTGCTTATGAATAAAAACTATTTACACTGAATCACTCCACTGAATCATGCCCACTGGTATTGCTATGCCACAGTTTACTTCTATCTCAGAAAAACTTGCTTCTTGACTCTTATTAAAAGAACTTTTAACTTTTCCTCAGAGACATGTTTTTTTGAGAGAAATCAGAAAAAAAAATAAAAATGGCTGTGCATGTTGATAAAAGAGAAAACACATTGGTTTTAACCTTTTCTTTTTAAACATCCAAATATTTTTAAACACTGGTATGTCCAAAATTAAAGGAATTTAATATTTTAGACATGGCCCAGGTAGTGTACAATCCCCATGAAAGTAGGTATACTTTTTGAAGCCTGAAGAAAATCAGATAAAGAAGATATGAATAACAGAAGAATGCCTATGTCTCCATGCTGCATTATTTTTCTCACTGAAGTTCAGCACATACCAAGTCCTTGCTCTTCCACACCACACCACACCCACAACCACACTTCACCTACCTGCAGGGCTTGTTTTTTATTAGGCTACTGGGAAAGCCAAACTCTCTAGCCTTGCAAAAAAACTGCAGGCAAAATTATAGAGTGTTCCCAGAGAGACACAGTGACCAACCCTCCACATCCCATTTCTGAGCAGTCCCTGGTCTCCATTTGCATCCACACATAAACCAACCACTTTTTTAATGCCACTAACTTTGAAGATGTGAACACTTCTACCAAAAGACCAACTCATTGCTTTTCCACCCCTCACTACAACTCCTTGTCTCTGTTTCTGAGCCCCCGAATAAGAGCAGACAGTGTCTGCTGCAGTTTGGAGCTGAATCAAAGCAGCTGAAGAACATGGAAATTTGGAAGATCAGCATTTGGCACTGCACTAAGGATGGAAATCTGAATTTGAATTATCCTCAGCCTTCACTAAGGATACATTTAATTGTGCATTCCCGAGTTTCCCAGTAGAGTGCTGTACCTCCCCCACTGTCTTTTGTGGTGGGAATTTATTCCAGCAGCTCCCAATATCAGTTAAAGCCAAGCCTTTAAAGCAGTATCAGGGTGCTTAATCACTCAGCTGACTGCAGGGGCAGGATCAGTCTTGGCTATCCAGCCATCTCTGAGGCCAGGAGCCGGGTAGGCTCACCCTCTAGTTAGTGGAGGAAGATAAGCATCTGCAGAGAGAGTAATCCATCCCACCTCTCCCTCTGACTTAACTGAAGAGGAGCCCAGATAAGTAGTTCATTCACATTACTTCTGAATAGTGCAGCTAGACAAGATTAATTCCATCCTCAGCATCCAAAACACTTACATATGTAGTTGCTCATTACTTATCACAGTTGAAATGTCTGTTATTCATTGATTTAGAAACAGATTTTGCTCTTGTGATTTCCTTTTCTTTGTGCAAAACTTCTATTATTCAGTATCTGTATCCTAGCGCTCAGGAATATAAGTGACAAGACATTTCCTGCACACACACACCCACCACATCCCCTGCAGACCAGTAGCTGGGCACACACATCTTGAACCCCTCTGAGCAGTGATTTAAAAGCCCCTGATGATGCAAAGCAGTGGCTCCTTTTTGACTCAGCTGTCCAAAAACCTCCAATCCCTGTGCTCTGCTTCCAGCTATTTGGGTTTTATTTGCTCCAAATAATTTTGGAAAAGCAGCTAAGAGGACAGCACTGCTTTTGTGAAACTAGGCTGTTCGGGGACCAAACACACATAACCACCCTGCTGATGGGTTGTCCCCAGGACACGTCTCTCTGCAGGACAGACAGACAGCGCAACCTTTCCCACTCCCAGCTATCAGCCACCCCAGCAATGCCATAGCCCAGCCTCCATTTCCCAAGCAGGTCCGCTTCCCTTCTCCCGGCAGGGGTGTGGAGCAGGCGGGCCCGGGGCCGCGGCGTCTCCGCGGGGCTGCGCGCTCCCGGCGTGGCGGTGCCTCGCACGGCCGCATGCCTCACATGCCGGAACGCGCAGCGCCCACGGTCTGGGTAACAGCGCTCAAAGCAGTCAAAAGGGGCTACTTATGAGTTTGGATACTACCACCTAAAGATAAGCTTCTCCATGGTTACTGCTCTCACACAAGGTCATTTTCCTGCCAAACCTCCTCTCCTCCCTCCCTGGCTCTGTCTCCTTCCCCCTCCACAATTTTTTTCCCCCCAAACATGCTACATCAAAGGAGCAAATGAAAACATTTACGATAATCACAGTCTGACTATTTTAATGCAAGCTGTAGGAAAGGAAACATGTAAGCCAAGTGCTCTTACTGTGCAAGCAGAAACACACTCTCAACCTCATAAAAGTAGTATCTGAGAAATAACACTTGATTAAAGAATCCAGTCCTTTATTTAAGTAGGTGCTTATGGTAGGGAAAACAGCCAGGGTTTCTCTAGAACAGGCCAGTGGCCTATCACGAAAAGCAGGAACAGGCCAGACAGATGAATTATTGTGAGACAGCTGGGTTTCAGCCGGGGTGCGAGGAGATCCCTATTATCCCGTCCACCTTTCCTACACAAATGCCTCTCCCCAGAGAAACTGAGTCATTAAAAGCCAGCTCGTTCACTCCTGACAGGCAATATGCATTGAGTGAGAGGTGATACATTCTCATTTTCAGCAAGAAATCTTAGTCGCCCCAAGGAGCAGCTCACTTAGGAGAGCGGTAATGGAATACAGGGCCTTTCATCTCCGCCTCGCCGCCGTGAGCACAGCCTGGCTCGGTAACAACCCAAAAGTTATTAGTTAATGGCTCGTTTCGCTGACCTCCATGAAATGAGGCTGGTGGGTTAGGTCTGGTTTTCAGTAGACAATAGCTAGGACCACAAGTGGTGTTAAATAGGAACCATATTAAGGAGCTGAGCGCCAGGCAGGTAAGGACCAAGTGAATTGCCCAGGTGTAGCCATGCCTGTGTTCTCTGCTCTTCAGGGCCATGGAACACATTGGAAGCCCTGCAACTAGCCAGCCTGCTCCATCAAGAAGGGGGCCCCCAGCTCCCAAGATCCCAGTTTTGTCCTCATTTACACAAACAATGTGTTAAAAAAACAACAGCCATTTCATATTCTTTGGGAGCTTAGTAGTATCTAGTAGGCACCATTTGGAGCTGATAATACCACAAACCTGAACTACAGAAGTGTTGTCCCAAAATGGACTCCCACAGTTCAGATCTGAAGATGTGTACTTACTTCTGGGTACATAATTTTGCAACAATAAAAATACTTTATTTAAGTAATTCCTCATTTTAATACATTTAGTGACTGCAGATCAACCCTACATCTCTCCAGGAAAACAAACCACAGCCTCCCTCTTTACTTTCTTCCTGTTCAATGGCATCTGCAGTCCCAAGCTGGAGCTACCCTTGGGACAGGGATGGCCTGTGGAATCCAGAATTGTCCATCATTTGAAGAGCTTGCTCCCAAGAAAGGCAGACTTCACCCTGAAGTGAGAGTAGCTTGAATCCTTATACAAGCATCCCCAAAATACCTTAGCACACTTTGTGCTCCTTCCTATGCCAAGTTTCCACAAAAGACTGAAATCCCAGAAGACATCTAACTTGGGTTGAAGAGCTTCCCTCAATCTGTTAAAGCCCAAGCAAATTACAGCACATCACACACAAGCCTGTTTCCATCACTTTGCATGACTAGATAGGTATCTTCAAATAAGACATCCATCCACCAGCTGCTTAGATAAGAGATTCACTTTGCAAAGCAAGCAGCAAACTGCTTATCACAGCCCTGAGGATGCTCCCTTTATTTACTTCAAATTTAAATCACAGAGGAATTAGCTCCAGTTCTGGGGGAAACCAACAAGAGGGTAAAAAAAGCAAGAGAGGGAAGGGAGGTCTGGTGTGGCTTACACACAGATGACACTTCTTTAGCTGTCAGGAAGATTCAGACTGAGAGCTGGACATTTTATACAGATGTCACCAACATCCAAAACAATCATGCTGTCTTTCTTGGAAGGGATAGTTCAGTGGCTTTAAACTCCTTACTCTCAATAGTTGATGCATTTCCTTCTCTAACGAAGAGACGGGTAACTCTCAAGGTCAGACCTTCAGGTGTGACCCTTTATTCCTTTATTTCTTTCCTCTCCTCTCCCCAGGCATATCCCTCCAATGCTCTTCTCAGCACAGGAGCTTTTGATAATCAGAGAACAAAGGAAAGTTGATCAAGGAGATGTTGGCACACCAATAACTGGGCAATAGGCAATATCTGTACAGTACTTACGAAAAGAGCAAAGCAGAACTCACATGTCCCCACAGACTTCCTAACCATTCAGACTTGCCTTACACTGAGGAACATAACTAAGGAAAGCCAGAGTGTAAACCTACTGCTTTACAGCTGAAGTGAGAGGGGGACCCACCAAGTACAGAGGGAGTTCTCAGCCTGGGAATGAAGGCATTCAGCAGAGCAGGAGCCCATGGCATATTCAGCATGACGTGTGACAGCAGGTTTTCATTATTATGGGATTAAAACGTTTTAAAAAAAATTACCTGAGCACCCTGATCTCCACAGAAGCAGTGATGACATAGGGTAAATTAATTTTGCAGATTACCAGGGTTTTTTTTCCCCACAGAACAATTCAAGTACTCTGTAGAAGTTTCATTAAATCTGTGTATATGTGTAAAGATCCATTATTTTTGAAGTCTGTCTTTCTCTCCTCTTTTTTTTATTTTATTTTCATGATGCAGGAGAACTCTATCTGGTATTGACTAATTTCTTGGCATTCTACTGAAATGTAAAGCCTTACATATTCTGCTGATAACCGGCCCACAAATTGCAACAAAAGCAGCAATTTGAACTTTGTGTTTTACTCATCTCACAGCTTACATAAAGGAAGCCAAAGTTATCTGCCCCAACTCATACAGCATTATCTTTTAACTTAACGGAAGTGAAAAAGAAGCCTGCACTCATTACTCAAAGGATGCAATTATTACTTCCTCTCTACATTGTTGCTAGTCAAGAATAAAATCCAGAATGTGACCTTTTCATCAAGCGTCAAGCCAAAAATCCACCTGGGACAGCCTCAGGAGGAAACTCTCATTCTTTCACTCAGTAATTCAGAGCAAAGGCCCTTGTTGCACAGAGCTGAACAGAATCCTTGGAAAAGTTTGGCTTAAAGAAGCATCTAATAAATGCTGATCAATAGATGAAGGCCAAAAATATTTCTGCCTCCTCCTGCATGATCCTATCACAAAAAAGGCACCACTAATTCAAGGGATCAGCCCCCTCCCAAACAACCTGCTCCATCTACATACAGTGTAAGGTCACAGAAAAGATTATAAACTCAAAATGTGAGTGATACAATGTATTAATGCCATAAATTCTTCAACAAAGACCTGAATTCCAAAAGAAGAAAGCATAATAGTGTTGGATTCCTTATATTTTTTGGTTTGTTATGGCAATAATAATGTGCCTTTTGAAGTTCATACAGGGAGATACAATGCCAAAAGGCAAATACTTACAATACAAGAGCATTTGGTACATTTATTTCCTTCAGGCCTAAATTCTTCTCCTTCATTGTAAAGTCTCCCTTCAAATACACAACCTGGAAAACAGCATTTGAATATGTTTAACTCAAGAAAGAATGCTGAGTTTTCTCCCTAACACATCCTCCTGTACAACAATATGAAAAGTAAATCGTACCATCCTCTCCAATACAGAATCATGGAATTGTTTCAGTTGGAAACAATTCCAAGATATCAAGTCCAGCCTTTGACTAGTCCAGCCTTGACTACTAGCTAGTCAAGTAGACCATGGCACTAAGTGCCACATCCAGTTATTTCTTGAGGACCTTCAGGGATGGTGACTCCAACACCCTGGGCAGCCCATTACAAGGTTAACAACCCTTTGCATGCTGAAATTCCTCCTGATGTCATCAGGGGAGACTGAACTTCCCCTGGCGCAGCTTGAGGTTGTGTCCTCATGTCCTGTGACTGGTTGCCTGGGAAAAGAAACCAATCCTCACCTTGCTACAACCTCCTTTCAGGTAGCTGTAGAGAGACAATCACTTCAGAAGAAAACAAATCACTTCAAAACCCTGAACAAATCCTTGATAAACCCTACGTCTCTTTGGGGGAGGCGGGCAGAAGAAAACATCCATCTACAGCAGATAAATTTGCAAAAATGAAGTCAAGGCTAGGCTATGTCTCCCACTAGAAGTGCCTTTAAAACAGTTTTTTAGGCTGTTTGCCTTTTAATAAATCATTTTTACTCCCTGGGTTTATATTAGATATTAGCAGATATTATAACTAATCAAAATATAATAAATCCATTATATCACACCTGCAGCAATGCTTACCTTCAAAATCTCTGATAAAATCAAATAAACCTAAAAAACCATGGTAATTTGCCACAGTGTTTCACAAAGGGAACCCATTCTCACTCCCTTCAAAAAGTTCATCTCCTTTTTTATGATTACTTTTATCCTTCCCTTCCTAACAAAGTCATGGTCATCAGTTATGCAAACCCACCTTATAGACCCCCTAAAAAAGACATAAACACACCTGAAAATATTAGCACAGGATATTGCCTATGTATCCCCTGGTCTGCATGTCCTCTACTAAAACATATTAAATAAATCTTGTGTCATTTTGTTCATTGTGAGTCACCAGCCCACATTTTAGTAACTTGTCAAATATAACAGAGAAGGCAGCCTCCCAGATGATGATGGGCATCATAATACAGTTGCACATGTAGAACAGCATCTTAACCATGAAATCTCACCTGGACACACAGGACAACACATTCCCCTGAGTTTGGAAGGGTTTTTGCAATGAACAACACACTGTACTTCTGATTCTACTATCACTCCTTCCTGGAAAATAAGCAGATTAGACACATTCATTGTTAGCGTTGTTGCTTTAACAAGTAAAATTCACAGTTACTGTCAGTAGAATTGAAGCCCAGCACATGCCGCAAAGCACTGGGTTCAAAACTTCTTTTCTTTCTGTACCTGCTGCCTGGTATCAGGATTCAGGCTAATCCACAGTCAAAAGACCCACTTCAGTCTCCCTGACTCCAGACATGGGATTTGCCTTAAAATGCATCAGGTAAAAAAACCAAGCATCCTCTTAGAGAAAGGAATCCTGCTTTATCAGGAATCCTTAACCTCGGTAATCTGCCATGCAGCTCTGGTGAAAACAGGCCAGACACATGCCATTCTCCTCCCTCTCCCATTGGAGGAAAACAGACTTAGAAAATAGATGAAAGCATCTTGTTCTGTAGAGGGGAGACACTTATCTTTGATATTTTGCCTGATAAGTATTAGTAAATTAACATTTCCTGTACTTATTCGAGAAGTCAAGAGTCCTGAACAAATCTGGGTGTGAGGGTCTATGCATAAAAGCTGCTGTCTTTTTTTTTCTGCTTACAGCTGTTTGAGGCAAGGCAAAATTGTTTTTTTAAATGTGTGGCTCTAAGGTAAACAGGATCACCCAGTTTTGCATTTAGACACTGGAACTGGCAATAAAGAATTGACCATTTCATGCAACATATCTAAATTCACGTAGTGAATTTCTTTTCATTAAGTGCCAGGATAGAGAATACTGCTCCAGCTTCTGTCATCCCAGTGTACTTACTTTCAAAAATGAGTTGGTGTCACAGAGCAGTAGTATTACAGAAAAAGAGAAAAAAAAATCCTGAAACTCTCTTCTCCTCTTAGTAGAGGCTCTTCATACTCACTAATCTCCTCTTTCCAACTGCCATTGTTAGTAGCTGCCTGAGTGTTACTATTAAAACCAGATCAAATTGTCAGCAAAAATGGCAGACTTATTTACAGACATAAGCTAAAATCGCCTACATAATTACTTAGTTTGAGCCTGACAAGCAAAAATCTTGAAAATATTATGGTTGCAGATAGCCAAGCTACCAAAAATACTATTGTGTTAACAGTGTGGGAGCCCAGGAAAAAAGATTTGGTTGTGGGTTTTTCTTAAAGAAAGGTGAAACCCATGGACACATTGACAGAGAAGTGTCCAATTACTAAAATAATTTGTATCTCACGAAAGGCTTAGAATGCTGAAGAAAAGTGGACTTACTTTAAAGTCAAGACAGCAGGAAATGGCATGGCTGTGTACCTTTCCTTCAGCATTGGGGGTATTGGGTATTGGGGTACTCAAGTAATTTAAAACCTGTACTTCTGAATATTTGGTTATAGCTGGCTGCATCTGAGTGGATTTAAATTACTTTAAATGCAAAGTCCATATTGTGCTTTGGGCATAAAATATTTCAGGTTATTTGGATTGGATAAATAAAGGCTCAGGATTTCCTGAGAAAAGCTTACAACTCAATTAGCACGGTTTTTATGACATCCTTACCTGGCACTGGTATGTAACACAGGGATTGCTGGGGAGGTGCCATTTCATGGAGCTGTTGTATGTATTTCCTCCGAAAGTGCAATCTAGAGGACAAGAGAGAAGCCCATTAGATCATCTGAACAAAATCTTGTGGGAGGCTGCTGCTGAGGATGACAGGGCAGCATTCTAAATGCAACCCACCCTCTCCCCTGGGTTAACAGAAGAGGTAGAGCTGAGAGTTGGGATGAAAAAAAAGGGATCTGGGAGAACTGGCAGCACTGCCCCAGACATCTGCCCCAGACATCTGCCCCAGAGATGCCCAACTGGCCAAACTCCTTATTAACTCTGATTGGTCAAGACAAACCAAAATCAGTGACAATTCACTTGAAAATGGATGTCAGTGCTTACTCTGCAGTCCATTCAGCAACTACTCGGTTACTCAAGCACTGGAATGAGGAGAGGGAGAAAAGAGGGTAAAAGAAGAGCTGGAAGCATTCATCACCTAGCTTGGCCATGCTATCTTCATCCATCAACTAAAGCCCTGGGGAGACCTCTTCAGCAAGCACAGCTCAGCAAGGATGAGCTGACACTGGCAGAGCTACCTCTCCTTTATGCCTTTTCATATTCATGACAGGAGGGATTACCATCCACATGAACTAAAAGCCATCAAGTTCTCGTGTGTGTGGAGTATCTCCATGGGGAGACATTTTGGACTCTTACAGGGTTTGGCTTTACTCATTTTTGTGTGCTGTATGACAACTTTGTTAACAGAAAACACGTTTGTTTGCCCATGCACTCGATCAACCCCCATTTGTTTTGTGCAAAATGAATTTTCATGGAGCCATTTGGAAAAAAGCAAACACCAAAACAAACATTAATTTTCACTTCTTTGATTACATGTTCCTACTAGTTTCTCTTCCTTTTTGGTTTTCTCTTTTGCCGTTTTCTGGTATTTTGCAAAACAGAAAACCAAAAAATAGCACAAAGAAAATAATAAAATAACTCGCCAGAGAAGAAAAACCAGAAAACACTTATAAAGTAGAAATATAATATTTGTTTAAAAAGAGTTAGTTTATTAATGCAAAATTGTTTCAACCAAAAAATAATTCTTTGGAGACCTAGAGTGGCTCTGAGAAAAATTTTGGAAATAACACATACCCCATTTTCTGTGGGAAAAATGCCCATTTTCCATTTATTGCTTTTAGGTTTTTTTCCTAGTATATTTTATTCAAAATTAGCTAGATCAAAGAGCCCATGAAACCAGCAGGAGTCATGCCAAAGATTTTGAAACACAGATGTATAAATAGACCTACAGAATCACAAAGCTACAATCAGTCAAACAATGCCCAAATGACACCATTCTGATTCCAGATCCTACCTCAGCAACTACTCTTAAGTCTTTCTCTGCTGTGCATTGTCCTGCTTTGGAACACATTTTATGTCCTTTTGAAAATAAAGGCCATTTATTAGCCCTACACCAGTAAATCACTGTGAAAGAAAACTGGAGAGTCAGAGCTCTGAGGTACTCAGGAACTTAAAATCTCCTTAAAATAATTTTGAATTCAATACAAATATAAAGGAATCATGATATATAAAGATCATTTGAAAATGTGTTAACTGCCTCCATTTAAGTTCCTAAACAACAGAAGACTTGTACTTCAGGATTTTCTGTAATTGGAAATTCTTTTTCCAGGATAAATACAGAGCAACATGGGAGATATTTGTAGATGCTGTGGCCATTTCACTTACCTAAGCTGAAACAGATTTATTTTGAAAAGAGATGATCAATTGTCTCAAAGTTGGCTCTGATAATTTCATCTTTGACAAACATTGAAAGGCACAAAGTATACATCTGAGCCTCATATTTTTAAGTAACAAAGCCCCTATGAAATTACTTTGAATAATAAAGAAATGTTCCAATTCTCAATGCATTAAATACAGTTCTCTGACCTCTCATACATGCAGGACAACACATCAAGAGAGGAGTGTGAAGCCCTATACTCCTCTTATGCATTTGAAGTTCCATTCTGAAAAACACTGAGTTAATTTGCAGCACAGTCTCACTTACTGCTCACTGAAATCTCTGATGAATGCAGAGCCTATTCAATGTGTTTAACATCTCCAAGTTGCTGAAGCCCAGGTCATACTGGTCCCAGTCTGAGAAACAGTTTACAAGAGTGCAGGACACTCAACATGGAATGAGCTGTGTTGTTAAATAGCTCTGTGTGTATTTTACCAGAATCAAGAATTAGGTTGGACGATAGTAACTGCAAAGTACCTTACATATTTGCTCAGCAATTATGTTCTTTAATGTAAAATGTTTCCTCTTTAAGAAAGCTAATGACCCTGGGCTAATCTGCATATATAGATGTGCATATTAAACTGAAATTTTCAGCTCAAGGATTAGTCTGGTCGACAAAGAGTGAAGGTGGTGCCCTCATGCAGTCCGCACTGCTCTTGCTTGAAGTGCATATCCAAGCTATGCCACAAAATCCTCTGCCCTGCAGCACCAGCCATTGTCCCTGTGGAAAGCAGCAAGGGGATGGCATACCAGAAGCAACCACGGTAAGGAGAGTCTGCAGGCACCTAAAGGGAAGTTTAAAAATGGGAACCAGAATGGAAAAGACTGCAGGAGCACTGGAGCTGCTAAGGCTGCTCTCGAGCTTTGGCATGGGCCAGCAGGTTGAATGAGGGAGGCAGAGCAGCACCCGTCCAGCGCCTGTGTGGGGCATGGTGGGGGCTGGATTTCAGCAGATGCTCACCAAAGGAGCAGCATGAAGGAAGGAGAGAGCTAGCCGGTATAACAACAGCCTCAGGGAGAGATGGGGGAAGGCTGAATGTCAGGCAAAACTGAAAAGGGTAAGAAAGGAGTGTTTTACGATATCTGGGTGACACTTTAACCTGTCTCTGACCACAGGTGTGCCCATTTGGACACCCCAGAGCTGCAACCACTACTCACTCTTCAAAAGGAAAAAGGAACAAAGCCCACATACCAGCTAGTTTTTCTGAACCTCACTTTCAATGTACAAATCTCTCAGCTGACACCTGCAAACATATAGCCGGACTTCCCTAGTCCTCCTACTCATAGCACGGAAGTTTCTGAGCCTCACCTAAATTCATCTGAGTGAAACCTGCTGCATTCTATGTGCCACTCAGTCAAGCCATTCTGGCTCATCCATGGTTAAAGGTCCACCATATTTGGCCTGGAAGTTAGAAGTCACTGAATATTTTGTGTTCAAAGGCAAAGTCCCTGATGTCAATTTCCACAACAGAGTATGACGGAAGACTTGAAGTTCCTAAAAACCTTTTAAAGTTGGGGGTTTTTTTGCCAAAAGCCCTTTGGAAATATTAGTACATTAACTTACTTTCTCCATCCACTATTCAGAGGAAGAGCAGGAGAAAATAATAAATCAAGAAAGATCAGAGCTTAGGACTATCACTTAAACATTATCTACTTACTTCTGCATGAATACCTACTTAAAAGAAAACTTTAAAAGGGTTACAGAAGAAGTTTTCAAGAAGGGAATCCAAAAAGCCTGAGAACGCTCTAAGGAGTATGTGAAAGATTTGACATTAATAAGTAAATTTGATCCACTCTCATATTCCCCATAAGGAAAACCTTTAGGATTCCACATATGGAAGGAAGTTAAATATTAGTGATCTACATCAATTTTAAAAATGCTAAAGTGATTCCTATCAGTCAAGGAGTGTGCCCTAATTTTTCAGTCTTTCCTGCTCCTTTCTTTAAAAATAGCTGGTGTTTTATTAATGTAAAATATTAACTTTCAGTTAGTTGTAGGTTTTGTTGCCATTACCTCCTTCAACCCAAATAGTTCAGATAAGTCCTGGATAAACATGCAAGCCTAAAGTTGCTTATCTGAATCTAACCAAAGCACTAAATACTTTGAAGTTGGTCAATTGTTGCATATGCAGTAGAAACCAATGGTAATTGCCTTCTAGTCACCTCTTAAAGGCAAAATGATCCTCCAGATTTAGTTCCTCTCGCAAAAAAAAAAAAAAAACCAAAAAAACCACACCCTTCCAAAAAAACCACTAAAATAGTTAAGTAACTTCTAAATATAATTATTTAGCTACTTTGTTTCAATATTGTGCTTGCCATACTTGGGCGCCTTTGTTTCAAATGTAATAAACCAACCCTTGGCCAATTTAATTTGAAAGAACAATTTCATTCTAAAACAAGCGTCCTCACAGAGAATTGGACTAGAATAACAAAAGAGGCAAATTATAGCAGATTTTTCTATTGGCATGTGGACAAGCTGATGACCAGGAAGCAATTTGTCTTTACAAATCGTACAACTGATAAATGACCCTTTTTTTCTTCTTCCCCAGATATTCACCCATATAACAGTACCATGAAGATAGAGAAATGGATTGTAAGAGACAGTTTAGTAGTGCTAAAGCTCAGCCAGTGTCCTCAGGAGTTCATTAAAAAAACAACCCTTTATTACTCAATTTGACATTGCCTAATTAGATTCCAGAAGAAACTTGTGCTTATTTTAGTCTAATGAGAATTTTATAGACAAGTCATTTCCTTATTCTCCCAAGAGAAAGTGATAGATTGGTGCACAATAGACTGGCTCCTCATCCCTCATTTCTTCAGCATCTTTCTTCTCCTATTAAGTTTTTTTTTGCTTTCCCTCCACTTTCTGTTTAAAAAACGTAACCTCTCTATTGGCATGGAAAATAAACATTAGGAAAAAGAAAAGAGTCAGAAGACATGTTTTATTTAGTGTTTGATAAATTAATCCTCAGGGAGGGATCCAGGCATGCTAACACTAAATACCAGTTCTAGCCAAAAAAAAGAGCCAACCCCAAAACCATAAACAAGAAAAAAAAAATAAAAATAAAATAAAAAATCAATAACTTGCACATTCTGCAGTACTTCCCTGGCATGAAATCATTTAGCCAAAATAAAAGAACTGTGAACCTCACATATACCTATTATGAAATATATTTTCACGTGTCATAGTGATGGTAGAGCCACTGACAGCTACCAGAAAATTAAACTTCCTGTTCAATAACCCTGGTCTTCATTTGTCAACACAGAAGCATGAAAATGTATACAAAACCTCCCATGCTTATCACGTCTAGCTCTAAACAGTGAAAATCCAACTCTTTCCTCTGTAACCAAGTAGAAGCAAACCTATTTGCAGCCGAGCCATGGCAATTACAATACCCAAGGGATGCAAAGGGGCCATATAAAGGCTGCCCAACACAGCAGAGTCAGCAGAGTGAAGAGGCCATGGGGGTGAGCTGTGCCAGGACCGCACACTTCACACATGGAGGATGCGATCAGCCCATATTCGCTGAGCAAGTAGCAGCAAAAACAAAGACATCAACTCCTCCCAGTGCTGTTTTTGCCCCTTGCACACCACTGGAACAGAATTTTTACCTTCCCAAATGTCCTGTGTTCCACGTATAGGGTGAAAAAAAATTTGCTCTACAGGGTTCCTAAGAACCTTGCGATTCAAAATGGCATACAATTGGAGCTGCCATTGAATCTTGAGCTGATACTTGATGTGCTTGCCAAGCCTGGCAGCTGGAGAACTTTCACCTCTCATGGTTATGAGGGCTGTCATGAATGATGTTGCTCAGTGACAAAATTACTTGCACTTGTACCCAATTTTCTCACACCAGCAAAGTCATCTATGATCAGTACAGCTTACACCTTCAAAATTAAATAGTAACAAAATTCTTATTCCAGTACTGCATGTCCTAACATGCTTATCATTTTGTTCCAGAGAAACATTACATGTAAAACCATCAATGTGAAAATCCAGGTAACTGATGTTTGACTGAAAAACTGTTTATGACAATACAACGAGACTGTTCATTGGAAGTTTCTTATATAAATGGAAAATTATATTCACCAAGGTAATAAAAGTATCTGAAATTTCAGGCGCTACTGAACACAACAGTATACACCAGACACATTCCATTTAAGAGTATTTAAGCAGATACATTTGACATCTCTTGAATGTCAAATGGTATATACTAAGACCTTTGTAAGAAGAGTTAACTCAAAGAAAGGATGGAGAGATAGAGACCTTTTCTTAGGCATAACCAGAAGTAATCAAAGGTGGCACTGTGATGATGGCTCTGTCCCTGGTGGGTATTTGTCACTGCTTCAAAATTTCTGCCTTTTCTTCAAATACAAAGCTAACATCTGAACAAACACTGAGATGAACCTGTACTTCCAGCCTCAATAAATAGACCTTCTGGTTAAAGCTGGAACACCAAGAGACTCAGAAGCAGTGAGAAGGGCCAAAAGAAAAGTTAAGACTTGATTATGTCCTCAAACCATCTCACAGCCAGTCCCTGACAGAAGCCAGGTCTAGATTATTCAGGTGAAGGTGAAAGAAATTTCTTCAGGAAAACAGACATATTATCTTCACATCTCATCCCCCTCCATCCATGTACTATCCCTTGCCTCAGACAGCTTGCTTTAGAGCATGCAAGCATGGCCTGTAAGTCATAGTGCCCCACTGGAGCCCCACGAAAAGGTCCCCTGTGCAGCAGGACACCAAAATGGTGTTGGGTACCTCATACTAGGGGTGTCCAGAGGCAAACAAAGCACAGAGGTACATATGGATCCTGCAGGGTGTCAGTAGAGCAGCCAGAACACTGATAATCTCACAACCCCCCTCCACCTTCCTTTGCAAGCCAGCCCTAATAGTTGAAATTGGCTGCAAGCCTCAACCATAGTATTTGATATCCTTTCCAAGAAATGCACAATTAACTATGATATCTTTGGATATTCAATATTTAGTAGACCCAGCACTCTTGTTGCCTGAGCTGGGATTCCATTCTCTGATAGATTCCGTATCAATGGAGCATAGCACAAAAATTTCTGAGGTCAATAATTAATTATTAAAAAACCAACCACAACAACAACAACAACAACAACAACAACAAAAGTAATTCTGAAAAAGTTAACAAGAAAATGCAAAATTGCACATGGGAAGTCAAAGAAAATTCTGAACATATTTTCTGTGTTGTAAAATTCCCACCAACTTTGTCTTTGCATATCCACAGAAGATTAAGGTTCTCAAGATAAGAGAGTAGAATATCACACACAATTTTAGAAATGCAAACTTTATGCAGTCCTGAGCCAGTAATACCACTTCTTCAGAGCGCAAATAACTTATTATTTGATGTGTAGAGAGCTCCACATCTAAGTGACAGGTCTCCATCCAACTAAATACGGTAATGCTGCCAAATCTATTTCTATAATCTCAGTTACCTCATGGGTTTTCATTAAATATATTACATAAAATGAGAGATGAAAAGTAGCCTATTTATCCTATGCAAAAGTAATAAGAGGGTTTAATTTTTTAGCATTTTCAAAATTAATAGCATGCTAGAGGTATGTGGTATGTTTTATGAACTACAGTAAATATCTGTCAAAAAAATAATCTTACTGAAAACTTTTCCTATTAGACTGAGTCGCCTGCATTCTCCTTCCAGCAGGGAGCCATAATCATGGGCCCACTTTTCTCTGCTCCAGACTTTTCCCAAACACACAGCAAAAGTGAGCTTTGCCCACCGACTTTACAATCAAGGTCCTATGGGCCTAAAGTCAAGAACAGTGTTAAAACACATGGCTAGTCTGGAAGATTTAAATCTTAAATCTTAATTTAAATCTTTGACCTCATTGCGGCCTACAATTTCCTCACAAGGGGAAGCAGAGGGCCGGGGGAGCAGGCACAGGTCTCTTCTCTCTGGTGACCAGTGACAGGTCCTGAGCAAGTGAGGCTGTGTCAGGGGAGGTTTAGATTGGGTATTAGAGAAAGGTTCTTCACCCAGAGGGTGGTTGGGCACTGGAACAGGCTCCAGGGAAGTGGTCACAGCACCAAAAGCCTGACAGAGTTCAAGAAGCATTTGGACAATGCTCTCAGGCACATTCTTATCCTGTGCAAGGCCTGGAGTCAGAATTTGATGATCTTTGTGGGATCCTTCCAACTCAGAATATTCTGTGATTCTGTGACAAAGCAAAGCCAAATCTTTTCACATGCTACTTTCCACCACAGTGAATTTTCTGATTGCAAAAACTGTACTAGTGGCTGCTCCTTACGTTTTCTGTTTATTACAAAATACAAAAAAAGAAGTGCTGGTATCTAAGTAGCATACTGTTGCATGTGAATAAAACCTTACAAAAGAAAGGCCTTGTAAAACCATGGCTCAGGCCTGCTGGTTTGGCTAAGTACACATAACAGCTAGCCTGACCAGTTCCTGTGAGAAAAGAATGAGCAGCTGTGAGAAGAAAGACTTTACCCATGCAAAACATTTGCTATTTAGGAGACAGGTATGTAAGCATCATTAGAGAGGAAAGTTTTTGACAGACATGCATGTGAGCTACTACTAACCAATGAACTGAGTAAGCAAAAGGTTACTAACCAATTAGAATTAAACACAATGCTTTTAGAAAACCATATAAATATGACCTGGGTACAGTAAAGATTGGCTGTGGTGCATGAAGAAACAGATGTCTCTGTCCATCCCTACTGTGACAGCATACAAATACCCAAATGGACGCAAGGGACTTATGCTCAGCTCACAATCATTTGCAGGAAAAGTTCTCTACCAGCAATTCAGTTTCTCCTGCATGCAAAGCTCTGAATGGGAGAGTTCAGGTGTGTGCAGTGCTGCAGATACAATCATAGAATAGTCTGGGTTGCAAGGGACCTTTAAAGGTCATCTAGTCCAACTCCCCTGCAATGGGCAAGGAATGTCCTTGTGCTCCTCATTATAGAATAAAACGCACTGGCAGAGATGTCACAAATGGCTCATGAATGGTGGTTTCCTTCCTACAGAAGCCTGCTCTGGAACATGTCCTTTAGTCTTAATGCACTCAGATGACAGCAGCCATTCATTCATTGACTCACTGATTCATTCATTCATTTCTTCACAAGGTGGGAAGACATGAAGCTATCAAAGGGAACTGGCAAGAGCCTGTTCAGCCTGATTAAGCTCTCCCGGGCTTCAGGAACAAAGCCAAGAAAAAAAGCCATCAGGTTCTGATGTCTTTCCTTGGTAACATTTTTGTTCATGTTTAGATGAAATGCAACTAGCAAAAAAAAAAAA
>VYXD01002488.1:1443166-1470603 GCA_013397195.1 Hylia prasina
AAAAAAAAAATCCCTGTTTCCCTTTTTTCCCTTTTTCTGCTTGCATTTCCCATGGGCACTCTGGCAGCTTGACAAAATAGTAACTGAGAATAAATGCTACAGGGCCAAGTCCCGGCTGCAGCTGAGCTCTGTGTGGGGTGTTCTGGGGAGCTGCTGGGCCACCAAAGGGAATAGCTGAACTGCTATGCTGCCAGGCTGATATTTGCAGCCTTGATTCCCCAGTTACACCCCCATGGGACACTCATTTTAAGTCTCACACAGAACAGAGCAGGCTCTTCACCAGTGTTCAGAGTGGTGGGAGAGCAAAGAGCCTGCCCTGGGGTAGAGGTGGTTCCATCAGCCTCTTCCCCTGGAACCAGAACAACCTGGTGACAGAGTGTGATGTCAAGACTGGGGGAGCTAAATGGGTGCATATTTTGCTTTGCCTTTCAGAAAGCGCAGAAAAACTTACTCAGTGATTTCAGATCTGCTTTGAAAATTCAGTCCTTGAGAGCTTTTTTTTCCCTTTGAAATATGAAATTTAATGTTCTTCTTGCATTTTAAGCCCATAGATACTGCCATCTTAGATCAGACCAAGATCCCTTCTAGTCAATAATCTTCTGTCTGACAGTAACTACTAAGAGACACCTTAGGAAGTGTGAAAAATACAGATCAAGTCCATAGCTCTAGTTCAGCCTCCAGAAGGGCAGGAATAAGCACCCTGTCTGACTCAGAGGGAAAACAGTGCATTTTGGTTTGTACCTTGCTCCTTTCCTAACAAACTCAGCATTCAATTTTCCCTTTGAAGAACTGCAGAGGGTTGAGTTGGTAGTGCCACAGAAGTATCTTTTATAACACCTGTAAACAGTTTGCCATTCAGTTATCATCAACTCAGAGCCCAGTACTGTATTTGTAAAGTTAAGACTGTTTTGTCCTGTGTGCATCCACTTATTACTGTCCACTTTGCTGCTTTGTCATCAGTTGTTCAGTGCCCTGAGAACCTTCTGCAGCTCTTCACAGGCCGTCCTCTTGCTTTACTATGCAACAGAGATCAGGTCCGACAGCAGCAAACTTCCTGTCCCTCTTCATCCCTTTTCTAGATCATTTCTGAGCACTGTGACAAATTGAGATCTTTGCAAGGATATGTTGGCAACCTTTTATTACTATGAAAACAATCATACACTAGTTACTTATTTCATGATGAGAAGAGTAACTCTAAAAGCTCAGGGCTGCTTAGTTTCTCCAGCAGTTTCCTTGTGAGGGATCTTGTCGGACACCTATTAGTGGGATCTCTCTGTCCATTGATACGTTCAAAGGACCCTAGCTAACTCATCCCTCTTCTATCTCAAGCATCCATGTGCCCCTCCTAATTCTATTTTTGAATAGTTTCTATTAATTATTCCATTAGAGATGTCAAGCACACCCATCTGCAGATGCCAGACTGAAGCCTATCAACAATGTTCTGTAGGTACTCACCCTAATTCAGGATAAACAGAAAATCTTAAAAGGAGTCTGAATTAAAATACTGTTTGAATTGAAATATTGTTTGTTCAGCTTTGAAACATTCATTTTTTTCATTTTGCATGCATGCATGCACATATGTATGAATACAGAATTTTCAGACCATTGAGCAAATACACATCCCATTATGAAATTGAAAAATCAAACTCTATCCTAATCCAACCAACACTTAGCAACCTTTTCCTACAAAGCTAATACTAAACACAGTTTGACAAAAGAAATAAATTACATGTAATTTACGTAAAATCTGTAATTTCAAATTCTTGCTTCAGTAATGCTTTAATATTTTTTCCAGTTCATTTCCTTCTCTTTTAAGTGTCATGTTTCTAGACAAATCCTCACATTGGGGCTAGCCAAACCTATCCCAAAGCTGCAGCACAGAAGCAAATCATAAGCACAGCATCTAACACACCTCTGCAATCTTCCAGGAAAAATACACATCCATCATGTCTATTCCATCTGAATTTCAGTGTAATCTGTTTTCCTGCATTTGTATTTCCTCTGGGAAGGCAAGAAATGCTTTTATTTCCCAACAATTTATCCTACCCTATCTCCCTCTTAATCCCACACAATCACCAGTGGAGAATTGAAAAATGACAGAGGAAAAATAAAATAAAGCTGTCTGAATTGACATTTGGTCTTGACATTCTCCATCTCCCTGATTGTGGACGCAGTCCCTCAGCAAAATTTGTGCTTTAAAGTATATTACTTACTGCATCAATATAAATAAAAAAGATTACTTTGCAACTTCATCTACTTGCATATTTTTGATGTGGTTAAACATAGCAGATACATGCCATGCATGCTTACACTTTTTTGTTATTATTATTTCAATTTCATATATATTTCATTGTTATTATTATCTCATTTTAAACAGCTAGGAATATATAATATTGGTCAATAAATAAATGTATAATTTCAGATTGTTGCTTATTTGGCTTTGATAAAAATGTCCACAATATTACTGTTTGAATCAGGAAATGTTTAATACAATGAATAAAGTTTGCTTCGTTTGTTTCCAGTATGAGGAGAAATAGGAATAGCCACAGACAATTACCCTGCTTTTTATTACTCAGAAGTATTATTCTGTCCAACCAGATAAAAAGTTAAGGAGATTCTTACTGACTGGTGACTACTAGCAGATTAATGTTGACCTAAAATATTTCTGATAAAATTAGAAAGGCTAACTTTTAAAAAACTGACAACATAGAGATAAAGAAAAAAAGATGCTTTTCTAAAGGATTGTTGCTGTGGAAGAGCTAATAATTGCAGGACAAATACGTGAATTTATGTATTTCTCTCAGCTTTGTAAACATATATATTTCAATTACAGTCACTGCCCTCTTCTAGCCTCTGGTGACGGCCAAGAAGCTGTGAATTTAGTCCTATCTTTGGCAACCTAAATATGCACTGATAACATTTTAAAAAGATGGAAAACAACAGGGAGGGAATGGCACCTTTGCAACGCTCACAGCAAGCTCCTCTCTGCTTAATGACGAGTGCACAGTCCTTGGAGAGCACTGGACATTTCTCCCTTTTGCACGTCACTTCCTTATTCTGCAAAAAAAAAAAAAAAAAGACAAAAGCTATTGCAAGCAAACCAAACCCAAGGCTACCATTTCTTGCAATTCAGAAAACAAAATCTGGGGCCAGCAGTCTGCTCCTTTGCTTCAAGAGAGGACCTTGTGATTCAATCCATCTTTCTTCTCTTGAAGGAACACAGTAGAAAATAGTTGTTGAATAATCCAAGAGCCCAAGTAAATGGCTTTTAAAGCTCACTTAGACAGTAATTCATGACTGCTACCCAGTCTCATACAGAAAACGTGCTGCACTGAAGAAATCCATGTTACTTAATGAACAACTACCTACATGATGTTCTTAAAATATCCTCGGGGTCTTGAGGAGATGCCCCATGAACTGCACAGCTCAGAAATCACTTCTCACAGTAACAGAAGGACAAATGGCAGAGAAAGAGGTGGTAACATCAGAAAAGACAAAATTCTGCCACTGCAGAAAATCAATTTTATCTAGAGGTTCTTTAAAAGAGGCTGCTAGGTACTATATCAGACAAGATGATTAGTGTAATTCATCTTTCTCCCCAAAATTATGAGAACCAATGAACCACCACAAGCAGACAGAGTCACAGTGTCATCTTGCTGTGCCAAAAAAGCCAGTGACTTCCCAAGGCCAAAGAGTACACTGACGACATGAAGGAATGTCAATGGAGGATGTGCAACAGCAGGCAGCAGAAATATTCCATTTACTGCCTACCTTGCCCCAGTGGTGTTAACCCTTTTGGTTTTCCCTGCCATTAAATAGGCGCAGAAAACAAATACTTGGGGCGTTTCTTTTAGTAAAATTTTGCTACTTCAAATTCCTTACTTAAAGTAGACCTCTGAAGTCACCTCCACCTATAATTAGTAGCTCAGTTCATTAGGTGACACAGGTGGCCATCTAGTGCATGCAAGCACCCACCTCACCCCATCTTATGACTTTAATTAGAGACCAAAAAATCAAAGGGCTAGAAAAATGTAAATCATAAAACCAAAGAAAAAGAAGCAGTGCTTTCCAGTCTTTTTATTTTGCTCCCTGTGGCCTTATTCAAGGTGCCTGTGAAGAATAACACACAGCTTTTATTACACTCCAGCCCTTTGTCTAAAATCAGAGGTTTATTTACTTCAAAGTCACTGCCTGATCTGATGGGAGCTATAAAGGCAATTCAGTCTTATCAGTGTAAATGAGGACTCACTCTCACCAAGACAGTGTGAAATCAGCAAATGAGAATCAGGCCCTAAAGCGCAGCTGCAGCAACACAAATGATTACTGTAAAAAGCCAGGTCACTGCTACATGCTGGCTGTTCTGGATCACTCCAGCACTACAGAGCAACCATAAATGCAATTTAACCAGCAGGTTAAGCTGAATTTATGGAAGGTCTGTAGCTCTGGACTGGCACAAAGCAGCCATGACACAGAATTGCAACTGGTTCAATATCTCTTTTAAAGTGCTCAGTGGAATCTTGATTCCCTTTACAGGAACATGGTGCCCCCATAAAGTCTGTTGAAGGGCAGCAGAATCAAGCTTACCAACTCAACTACAGTCTGTATTTTAAAGGATTCTGCTAAGATCTGATTCTCTTTAATGAGTTTGCTTAAAGAAAGATTTAATAAGCCCATCAGCCCTACAACCTTCATCTGTGGGAACATCTTCTGCCTGATGAAAGTGGGTGTGAAGGAAGGGCAAAACCCAGTTTAGAGTTTGTTCCTGTGGAGAACATGGTTCACCCAGCTGCAGCATGCATCGTGCACCTCTGAGGTGCAGAGTGGCCTTCAGGACCAACCTAGCTGGGCTGGATGTGCATAAGGGGGGCCAGTGAGCAGCTACCCCTTGGACTCTCTCCTCAAGGACAACATTATTGTTGCAGATAGAGAGAGGGGCAGAAAAATAACACAGCCCTGCTTTTTTTTTTTTAATTCCTTGGTTCACAGAAGCCTACTGGGGCAAAGTCCTCATGCAGCCCAGCTTCCCAGGCAATTTCTCTCCTGAGTGCTGTCTGCGTCCTTCTGCCCTCAGGTACATCCTGACAAGGTTTCTTCTGGTTGGCAATGCAAGGATTTCCTAAGGATGACCCCAGCACACATATTTCAAACAGGAGGTACTTGCTAGTTACTGTTCCTGGTAGAAGCCTCCGGTTTCCCCCACATTGCTAAAATCAGAAAAATTCTGTCCAATGATGAGCTTGGTATCATTGAGTCACCACAGGGGACCAGCCAAATTTGGGTCTTGCTCTTCTTTCTTTATCACCAGCAAGGGTTCTCTGGGAGGGAAGATTTTGGAATTCATGTGCTGATGCCAAGGGCTGTTTTACATTAAGCAGCTGTTCCACATGAAGAATATTAGCAGCCTACAGTGCAGTGACAGGAACTTAAGGGTCTTTCCCCCTAGGAGGGTGTCTTAAGGAGCAGGCTACAGATTCACATTTCCTTTCTGTATCTCAGTAGACTCTGAACTATTTGCTGTTCAGTGGCCTGGCTTCAGCAGAAAGGGGCTTGCTCTTCATGCTCCCACAAGTCACTGGTTCCTACAGCAAGGGCACTTGCGGGGAAAGCAGGAGATGAGTCATTGAATTGCCTCTGGATGTGGAGGGCAGCAAATCTGGATCACTGACTCAAAGCTCAGTTATTACAGCACGGTGCTAAAAGGTGGGGAGGAGATGCCACACTCACCACCCACTGCATTTTTTTTTTCATTTGTTTGGGTTTTTTTGTTTTGTTTTGTTTTGGGTGTTTGTTTGTTTGTTTGTTTGTTTGTTTGTTTTCCTCCAAATTAAAAGGGAAGGTTAGCTCTGTCCCTTGGAGGAAAAGCTGCATCCTCCTGCCTTAAAGGACTGCTCCATGTATCCCAGGTAAATAGAGACAATCTTTACCAGCACAAGAAGAGCAGGTAAGCACTGAAACAGGGCAGGATTTGCAAAGCTGATGTTCATCCTCTCTAGCTTGTTATAGGCAAGGCCCAGAGGGCTCCAAAACAGGCTGTTTCAGATGTCATTCGAAGCTGCCTAACTCCCTGTCATGAGGGCTGGGCTACTCTTCCAACATGTGAGGCATAGCATCACCCAGGGTAGCAGCCCCACCACTCCTTGTGGGGCCTTTTGCTGAAAACACATACAGTAGAGCCACAATTGCAACATATTGCTGCCCTGGCATAGTCCTCATGGCAAAATCCCTCTTGAAGAAGAGATGAATGTAGCTCCAGGGAAGTGCATCCTCCTACTGCTTCTATTAGCATAATTATTATTATCCCAAAATTCTTTTTTAAAAGTCCTGTTTTATCTCAGCACTGTATCTAGTGGAAAACGAGGTCAGCAGATGTGGAGGAAAGGGTTAATGTACCATGGTGATCCATCCCAGGCCTGCAGAGATAAAGCAGGGCTGGTAAATCATTGTTTAGTCTATTGCAGTCAGGCATTATCCACTGCAGATCTCCTGGGTCCACTGGGTGTAAAAGTACAAAAATAAAACAAAAGAGTAATTGTCATGTGGAGGCTGAGATTTTTCCTTCACCCAGTTGCCCAAAACACTGCTCTGTCTACTGTCTATCTGCTTGTTTCACTTCTGCTGCTTCCTCCCCTCCCATTTCACAAGGGCAAAGTGGAAGCTGAGAGCAAATGGGACTTAAGCAACAAATCCTTTCCTTCCAATTATGTCCCCTCCTACCCCAGTAATCAAAACATTTCATTACTTGTCCCAGCCATACATTTAGAAAGTCGCTAAGTAGCTGCATGCAGGAGAGCTGCATTACCAAGCCTCCATCTGTGCTGTCAACAGCGTCTCTGAATCTGTTGAAAGGCCTCAGATACTTTGAATTTTGCTGTTCTTAAGAGAAAACTTCTTAGACGGCAACAATCAGAAGCCAACAGTTATGGGAGGGCAGGGGATTTTTTTTCCCCTTTTGTTTAAAGGACATGCACTCTGGCACCAAGAAGTGCGGAAGAGACACATGGCCCATAAATACATAAACCGTTTGCTAAGTCAGAAACCTGGGAGTCAGTCAAATCCATAATAGGATCCCAAGATTCATAATAAATAACTTTTAATTATACTCCTGCACAATCGTTATTTTAAACAGATGGTTTATAGATTCACATCTGGGATTATTTTTTTTTTTAATTTAGTGCTCAGGCATACACACAGAAAGGGAGAGAACCTCAGCTAAGGTTTCTATTAGCGTTGGAAAAATATGTATTTTTTTAAAAGAGGTCAGGCTGATGTAGAACAATTCTGCCACATCTGACGCAACTCCCCAGCCAGTGCTCAACTCAGCAAAGGGTTCACTCTGGAATCCCAGACTCCCTTGAAAAGGAAAATTAGGGAAGTGCTGGAGGATCACCCTGGACTCCTCACTGCACTCACCAAGCACAACTGCTGGAGAACTCGTGTTTTAATGCATCTGGGGGAAAGATCAGAAATTTTGCTGGGTGCCCATGTTTCTCCCTGCTCTCACATTTTGCCAGTGAGAACCAAGGGTCTCCTTAACTTGGTATGCAGAGGTGATGTCAAATTCCCACACAGGAGAGATACACTAACCAGACCCAATATCACTGCTACTGCTTCATGTTACCTTTACTACAACCTCCTCTCAACGCAATTTGTTCACCTTCTACATACACCTCATATTTTTACCTTCCATCAAAGAACCCCACACAAAACAGCCCATTCTGGCGACAAATTATATCAAACTAACAGTCTTAAACTCATATGGTACAGCTAAATAAAATGCCAACTTGAAAAGAAAAAAAAAACACACACACACTTAAAAGGAGTCTGAATATTTGGCAGAGATCTTGGAGAGGATATGTGCCAAACCACAGCTTGGAAGCCACAGCCAACTTTCTACAGGGTTCCCCACTGGACTCCTGCTGGCTCACAGCAGCCACCAAGAGGATGGATCTTTTCAACCTGGATTTGGCTTCAAGAGGGGAAAAAAAAGAAAAATAGGAGTCTGGTCCGTTTACTCAGGACTGTACCAAGGAGTGCTTCCATCAATGGTATCCTGAGCCCACTCTTGTGCTGTAACAGCTGGCTTCAGAAAACATTGCAGATGTGGTTTCTCAGGGGGCCAGATATCCACAGTGATGGTCTGGGGTTGTTTTCTTTCTTTCTTTCTTTTTATGTATTTAAAATGCTTTTAGGAAGCTTGCACTGCATTTCTGATACCCCAAGGTTATTAATTATTTATACTGAATGGGAAAAAAGTTACTTAAACTTTCATTTAACAAAAAAAATGCTGTGGAGAGAAAAATAATAAAAGCAAGAGAGACAGATGAGGTAGAAATACCAACTACCATTAATGACTAATCCTGAAAACATTCATTTTTTACCATTATTCATCAGAGTCCCAGTGGTAATTCTGATAGGACTCCTCACCAAGTAGCTCAGGGCGTCCTTAAGTTTCTGCTAGGAGAGGACTGTGGGATCACCCATGAAAACAATAACAATTTGCAAACAATGGCAAAAGTTACCCCCGAGGAGTTCGGGATGGAGTTTTCAAATACACACGTGACCTTAGGAGAAGAAAGAGCCATTTAAAATTAATGAAACAAGTGTATTCAATTCACACAGGCAGCCTCTCCACCGCAAGGCAAAGGGCAGGCTCGAACGCAGGCTCCCGCCACGGGCTGTGATCCCCATGTTCCCAGGCCTAGTTCCTGATGCTGCTGGGCTCTCTGCCAGGTGTTGCACACACCTAGAGCATCCTCTCCAGCACACAAGAAGACACACTCATGCCACACAGGCCACAGGAGTAAAGGTTTGGGCCAGCACTGGTCACAGGCTCTGTCCCTCAGCAAAGCTTGGGAGCTCCCAAGCTTGTGCCTGCACCTATGTTTAGGTGCAAACAACCCCGATGTTGGGCCAGCTTGAACTCAAGAACAGGTTCAGACACATGCTTAACTCATGGTCTAGACAAATCCTGAGGCTCTTTCTGAAAATAGTACCCTCGCTTCTTTGGCACTCCCTGCCTGGAACTCTCTGTCTCAGGTCTGATTTACAAACCTCCCTTTAATTGGCAGAGTTCATGCAAGCAAGAGATCCCTGCTAAAACTGTGGGACCTCTGTCTTCAATGAGCATTTCTCTACCTGAGCAGGAGCCACACAATTAGGCTTCAGGGAGGAGATACCACTCCCCACGGAGAGATGTTTGCAGACCCTTTGAACCACTGTCAAGGAAGGCAAGGATAAGGTTTCATTTCCCTTGTTCCCTTCCAATTATCTGCTGGGGTTTTTTTTTCCCTTGCAAAACAAATTTTGTGGGTACAGTAAAAAAATGGTTTAGCACACTAGATGCATTTCTAAATTCAAGGCGGAAAAAATATTTCCCTATGAAACGATGTTTGTTCTCTGGAAGAGTTCTCTCCATTTGCCCACATAAACCTATAAAAACCAAGGCATATGCTTCACCAAGAGAGAGAAAAGTCCAGTTATTTTAAGTAAAATTGTAATGGGACAACTCACAGGAGTGAAGTCAAACATATGCTTCAGTACCTTCAGCACTGGGTCCTTGCCCGTGGCACAACATGACCATGATTTCAGCATGAATTGCATTAGATACAAATGACAGTATTTTAGTTCAGTTCACAGTCTCCTTTTTTGAGCAGAGCACTCAGTAGCCTCTGATTTGCCCCTGTAATCTATTTAGCTTATCTGGTCTCTCACGGTGAGCAGGGAGGAGGCTGCAGCCTTCCCTGTGGCGATGCTCAGCCAGCATCAACCATCCCCCTTCATAATTCAAGCTCTCTCCACTCCCCAGGAAAGATGATTAAAACAAAGGCCCTGCTGAAAGATGACACCAAAACTCACTTCAAATGGGTATTCCCCACTGCTGCGAGTATGTGCAAGTGATTCAGGACAAATCATTCACAACCCCTTATGGACTGAACTTTGTTTTTTCACTGTGCTTAATGATGTTCACCACCACAAGGAAAGTGAACTTGGTGGCTTGCTGCAATCCCAACATTGACAGCAGCCCTCTGCACCAGTATTTGGTGAAAAGAAAGCACTGTCTCCTCCTCCCACATTTGCTGGCATTAATACTGAGGCTGCAGCTGGGGTCAGGGTCCCAGAACATCAAGCATTTTGCAGCACATCCCTGCTCCAGTGAGCCTAGGGACAAAGTGGACATTGCCAGAAGATTTTAAAATCTTCTTAAAGATTTTAAAAAACTCTAACTGCAGACTGAGTCAGTTGGAAAGCCAGAGCAGGATCCAGACTGTGTAGCTCCCAAATTCCCTGCCTCCACCTCCAAGTGCAGCTTCAGATTAGAGTTGTTCAGCTGCACAGTTATAGGCAACGCTCTCTACCTGTCAGCAGAACAGCATGGCAGTCTTGTATCATTAGGAGACAGGGTCTTCACAAATTCCCAGCAGTTCATACTAGTAGTAAAAAAAATAGTGTAGTGAAAAAAATACCCATAGTAATCCAGGAGCCAGATTTCAAGGAAGGGTTACACACAGGGATTCTTGTGGGAGACCATATCTTCACACTTCATGAGACGCATACTTTCAAAATTCACACATTTTTCTGTGAAGTTTAATTCACTGGTTTATATTTCTAGTTTGTCAATGACGAATTTGAATTGATTATCAATTACCTAAATCTGATGACAATACCTAAGAAAAAGGTAGTCACAGGCAATACCTGTCAATTTGAAGCTCCAGCTGCAAACCTGTACCCATGCTGCTGTAAAAGGTTACAGCTCACTGACCCAGTCCTTGAGTTTATGATCTTCCCCTTGCTGGATGTTCTCAGCTACACAGATCAGTCAGCAAAACCTTTTGGATCATTACTGCCCAACTTACTTTCACCTAAATGAGTGATGCTGAAGGCATGGTCCAGCCTAGTCCTAGTCTGGTTTAGCCTGACTGAAGCTGGGGGGGAATTCATTCTTCCAGGGAAGTGACAGGCAGTTGAGGGCCATAAAAGATTCCATCACCTGAGCTTGATCAAGGAAACACAGCTGAAGTCAGCAGATGTGAAATAGATAGCATTGCTGTCCTGAGTGTCCTTAGCTCCTGGAGCATAGTGGTTCCCCTTAAATGCCATGCCAATGCTTGGAGAAGAAGTCTGCCAAGAAAATTGGTCTGAAAACATCCTAAATATATTCTAGTCCTAAAAATCACTGAAGATGACACCCATGAATTACCAAGAGATTTCATAGAGGGCAAAGCAGATTACACCAAAGGTTTAAAATTAATTCAGCAGATTTTAGATCAAGCCATGGTGTCATGTTCTGGCTCATCAGAAATTAACCCTGCCCATCAAAAGAGCGCCCTAACAATATTCTGCTTTTGTTTCTTTACTAATGTTACCCCAGTCCTAGACACTGTTATTTTCTGGCAGATATTGTCAATAGCAGAAAAACAAAGCCATTAAAACAATAAAAAGGACATCAAAATCAAAGTCTATCAGTTCAGAATTCCTATTTTTTGAGAACTGTATTTTCTATTAGAGACTGAGTACTGACCAATAATATTTTTCTTCTAATGTGAATTAAAATTTCACTTGACATTTATTAAAAAGAGATGCATTGACTGCTTTTTAAACAAGTACCATTTCATCCCATTTTGATAGGCTAAATCTCTGAATATATTGTTCAAACAATAGTTACCTGTCATTGCATCTTTATTACCTTCTCTGTCTGAAACCTGCTTACTCAGTCTTTACACTGGAGATTTCAGCAGTGGCAAATGCTCCAGTTTTGGGCTTCAGTCTGTTCTAAAAACTTTGAACAAAGCAGCCCTTGAGGCCTGTGTACTTCTTAAAGATTTTAAAAAGCCCAATGGGCCTCCTAACTTACTCTGCAACAAGTCATATCCCATGAAGAAACTCACTTCTGTACAACACAAAACCAGGGGTAGATTAAAGAAAAGGAAAGAAAAAGAGCACGGTCCCCTGCTGTTCTGTCTGGCCAGAATCATGTCTTTTACTGCCCATATCCTCTAAAGAAACGATGCTCTCATGATACATTACCCTAATACATCACCAAGTGACAGTTTTCTCATGATACTGTATCCTCAAAGATGTGATGCATGCCAGAAGCAGCGACAGGAGATCTCAGCTGGGGGAGAGAAAGGGAAGGGTTTTTTATTTTCTTTTAAATCTTTAAGCTACACTTCGGGGTTTTCTAATGTTATTTTGACAGGAAAAATCCCTGTCAGTCGTAGCTTTATAATCCAGAGGACTCCTAGAAGTTTTGCTGTACAGCTTTTAAACCAGAAAGTACCAAAAAATAGTCTCTTCATTTAATTGAAGTTTTGAAATAAGACCAAAACGCTTGAGGAACAACAACCAAATAAAAATAGTAGCCCAAAAGGAAGAAGCAATGTGAGTCTGTTTTCTATTATGAAATTACTTAGGCACAAGGCCTCCAGACACTGCTGTTTTAATGAACTTGCAAGGAAACTGAGCACTGACCTTGAATTTGTTTTCTTACGTGATCTTGCCTGTGCTACGCAGTGGTATTAGAAAATAAAAAAAAAAGGTTATTCACAGCAGTCTGCAGAGAGAAGGCGCAGTCCCCAACTTGTCAGTCAGTATAGAGAAGAGCAGGAAGAGACAAGGAATAAGAGCAGAGGAGGCAAAAGCTTTCAGGGTCTTTTAATGCTACCTTCCACTCACAAAGGCTCACTTATTTTTGCTGCAACTGCTGCATGGTTGCTAGTAAAATCTTGTAGGGAATGTGGTCATCCTGGGTAATGGGCAGGCATCACCCTCAAGCTGTCTTCATCCAGCTGCTGCCAGCAAAGGAAGGCTCAAGGTCACGGGAGAATTAGTTAAGAAAATCTTATGACACCATGATGTTTAATTTGACACATCTCACTTCTGTGTGTTTCTACTTCATATCTACTGAAACTTGTTTGCTTCCATCAGATGCAAAGAAGAAAGGTAGAATAAGATTTCCTTTGTTGTGATTAATCACACTGCCAAATAAAGTAAGTTTGTGACTTTCAAAACTTCAGCCAACACTGTAGGTAATAGGAGAACAAGCATATTTTGACTTGTGGACTAAGCAAAAGCGATATGGAAGTCATTGAGAAGAAACTAGAAGCCAAAGCTGTCAATGTCACTTTCACAGTCCTTGAGCTGACTTTGACCATATTTTGTGGCCTGGCCATGGCTGCTTTTGGGTGAGATGTAACAGCCCTCAATCACAGCAGTGATCACTTAGCCACATAACAATACCACTGCAGTCAATGAAACCACCCATGAGAGCTCAGAGCTTTGAGTTGAGCTCTTCAGTGCAGACGCATGCACAATGCCCTATGCTCTGGGTAGACCCTGTTAATTAAACACTTCTTTTTAAATGCTGCTCTGGAAAAAATTTGCTGTCCAAAATAAGAAACTCATCTTGCACAACCACTTTCTTCTTGAAAAATCCAGTGGTTAAAACATGTTTTTGCATAATCGTAGCCCTGCAGGGACAGTTCTCACTTCTGAAAAGCAAATACCCTTCTTTCTGTTTTGCACATGTACAAACAAACAGATTCTGGTATGTCCAAAGCTTGCAAATCTCAACTATAATAATACATTGAATAGAAGCCATACAAGCAGGTTTTTTTCCTCAGCCTGTGTTCCCTTCACTCCTTCCTTTCCTCTGCCCCACTTGCACTGTGGGAAGTAAAAAAAATACCTGTTTCTGACAAGTAAATGGAGCTGACATTAGAGCGAAGCTTGAAGGTGAACAGGGTATACACAAGTCATTTGTCATCTTGACAAAGTGAGATTTGGTCACCAGTGGGACACTTGAAAGACATCTGAACAGTTGGCCTTGACCACCAGCATTTCTTACAGCTTATAAAGGGACCCATGGGACCAAGAACACAACCTGCTTTTGGAAGTGACTCCTGCAATGGTACCTCTTGATAGATGTAAAGGCATTGTGATATATCAGGTGCCATTAAGATCTTTGCTAGCAGGTTCTATTTACCTAAGTATGGAGTGCAGATAGCATCTTGTTAACCCAATTAATGAGACTCAAATGTCAGGAAACAGATTATGCCTGGCTCAAAGTCCACAGTGCTCTGAAGGCAGATAGACATTATTTCATTGTGTGGGACAGCACTGTTCTCTTTGAGCAAGAACTCAGGCAGCAATACTTCTACCTGGACAGCTAGGGGAGGCAGAAAGATGATCTGAAATCCAAAAGTTTCACGCCTTTAGCACAAGAAAGGGCTCTTTATAATGAGAGACTCAAGTGTCATGTAAAACAGAGAACCTGCGGCTGAACCGAGGAAAACTAAAAAAGTATCCACTTGCGGTCTTGGAAACCTAATTTTTTATTAACTATACCTTCATCTGCAATTAGAGAAAGTCCTTGTTGCCAAGTCACAGCCAGGTCTGGATTAGAAGAGAAACTGTTTTATCCAGCCTGTCCACACTGCTGAGTTTTACATGGGCAATTGAAATGCACTTCTCTACCCTGGAGAAGAAAGGGAAATTTCCCAACCAAGATGAGATCACTAATCTCTTCATCAGTGACTCTTGACATACTGCTTCATACAATAAACTGCTGTTCTCCCTCAGCCTCCAACTAGTAAGCTGTATGATATAGAAGCAGATGCTCCTGTCACCCAGGTCAGAGCAGTGAACCCTGAATGGCACAGCATGAGGTGCTTGGCCCCAGAACAGAGGGGGGTTTAGGGAATGGCCTTGTACTCAGCAACTGCTGTCAGCTCTCTGCTAGGCATGACGGCCCTAAGAAATTCCTGTTCAGAGCTGTCTTCTCAATGGAGGAGACAAGACAGAAAGCATGGGCTGCCTGGGCCAGCAGCCCAACCTCAGCACCACTCAGCGGGTTCACCTAAATCCTCTGATGGGAACAGTACCTTGTGGCTACAGCCACAAGTTGTCTACAAACACACAGGTGTCAAATTAATTCTCCAGAAAACACTTCAAATCCTTCTAAATCTCTGGTTCCAGAGCCATGCATAGCTTTCCTGAAGTCACATTACACCCACATCCTCGCTCACCAGGAGTCCTTGCGCCCCCTGAACTGGCTTGGAGCTGCCTACTGATCTCTCCAAATGGCTGCCTTTCAGTGAGACTCCCTTTTCTGGTACATGATTTGCTTCCTTTTCCCCTTTTTTGGCTCTCACTTTTGTCTGTGGACTGTATGTGGACTGGTTTAATTATTTCCAAAAAACTCCAATGATATCAAAGATACCTCTTTTATACTAAAATGATTATACAAAGATTTAGACAGCAAATATGTACATTTGGCACATAACAAGAGCATTAAACCATTCAAATTTCTTAGTATCACAGCCTCAAGTTCTAGATATTTTATAAATTTCAGCTTCAGATTGGTTTTTGCATCAAATGATTTTTGCTTTGAGGATTGAAAACTCTGCCAAGTTAAACTGAACATACATGGACATTTTCTCAGAAGCCATACAAATTGCAGACTTCTTCAGTTCCCTCTGCATTTTCATGTTAAACAAGTTCTGATTCAGTATTAGTGCATTCTGCTGCATCTTAAATGTCTACATCAACTATTTCCTCCAGAAATGCTTCATGTCTATAGATCCTGGACAGATCAATGCCTCAAACATATATCTGTTAAAAAGGTTTCCTACAGTACCAGACCCTCAGCATTTTAAGGTGTAGCAATTTTAATTTTCCAGCATTTTTTTATCCACTGTACTTACAAACATCCACTAACCTTAGTTTACAGGCTAAAGAACTTGCATGCTTTGCATTTTGCCTGCATTTTGTCTTCCTGCCAAAATAATTTTATTCATTTTTTTTTAATCAAAAGGATTTTCCAGATTGAACCACCAGGCTAACTATCCCCAGGACTGTCTGGGTAGAAGGGTGAAGTGCCACATATGAAAATTATCATCTGGGCAGTGTCATATACAGGAAAAAAAAAAATCTCTGTCACAAGCAAATGATCAACAGCCTCTCTGTGGTAGGACAGCCTTCTGGTTTGTCAGTGTTTTAGGTCTTACAGGCAATCCTTTAGCTAACAGCCTTATCTCAAAGCCAGCCACCCTGCCTGGCTCCTTCCTGCCCCACTGGTTTCTAGGTGACACAACATCGAGATGTTTCACTAATTGGCACAATCAGATCATAATCATTAGGTAGCCCTAGAGCAGTCATTTATCAGCTCTTCTCCATCTCTCCCAAACCATACCTCAACCACACATCCAGATATAAAAAAGAACAAGGAGACAGACAATCTCAGAACAACCAAAGTCTGTTATTCTTCATCCACTAATAAATCCTAAGATAAAACAGAAAAACAAATGGAAACATATGACTTTAGCTGCCCATCAGAACAAATTTTGATGATTCCAAGCCTTGGAGAAACTCCCATTTCCTACTGAAGCCATGAATATAACTGAACATAAACATGTCAGGAGCAGGTAAAATAAAAACCAACCCCCAAACAAGGAAACACAATCCAAAACACATAGACTTCTAGCCTATGAGCTGTCAGAAATCTGATTTTCCTGGCCAGGGCTGTGCAACCTGCTTGTATCCCCCTAGTTATGGACGAGTACAAGGCGCTGCCACCATGCCTCAAGCAAGATCTTTAGCCATGAAACAGGATTTGAGCCACACCATGGCCTCATGGGGAAAGGGGCAGCTGATCCTGCAGCCAGCAGAGGAGCCTGGGGTTACACTGAGCACACCTGAGCTGCCCAGGGCTGAGCTACACCTGGTTTTCAGTGTGAAGCAGAAATAGCGATCTCCAGCCTCCCAAGTCTTGCATGCTGAGGTTTACACATACTTTAGGCTGCATTGCTACCAGGTGAGCAACTGCTGATGCCTGGTGTGAACTAGACTGTCCCTGGAGCAAAATGCAGTGAAACCAGGTCAGCAGAGCTCTGAGGCAGAGTTAAAGATGGCTCCACTCAACCTCTCATACTGAAGCTTCGTGCAAAGGTTGACTTAAAACAGGGACTCAAAAAAAACTGGGGAAACAGTTTTTGTCTGGGAAAACATTAGGTTTTTGGCATAATTTTTTCTACATGGCGTTTCATCACATCCCCAGCCTTAGTACTCACAAGAATAAATATATCTCAACTCTAATCTGTTTCCAGTACTGCCTTTTGCCACTTCCCAGCACACACGTACAATGCTTCCCTCTCTGAAAAATCTGGGATACAATACAGAAAATGAAAACTATAGCCAGGAGGTTGATGTGTAGAATGGATGACAAAACAAGTAAAAAGAATGCAAATCATAGACAATGCATGAAGACAAGTTATTTGGTCAGTGAGGTGGTGATACACAGTCCTACTTTAACACCAGATTACGGACAATTGTCTAGAGCAAGTGGATTCTAGACATGGGGAAAATGGAAAAAAAAAAAGCCAGGAAAAAGATCTAATGAATCAATGGCAAGACAGACAAAGTATATGAAATTCAGGTGTCAGCACACAAGGAAAGCTTCTGGGGATGATAAGGGATGAGATCCATGGTGTACTTGGACCCAGAGCTCAGCACTTGATTCAGCTGGATGCAAAACACTGCACAGAGCTCGATCGGCCAAAGTCAGGCTAGGAATTTTTTTAGCTGCAGCTTAATGCATAAGATGAAGAGGCCAAGAGACCTCAGAGGAAGTAATCACACCAGTTATTAGGTACACTATAAGCAAGTAACCAGTATGATAGCCATTTTAATAGCAGTAATACAGGTAAAAGCTTTTATGTAATATTGGGGTTTTTCTTCACAATGGCCTTTTATTTGACCATAAGCTCAATATAAAGAGGCTGCATTTTCATTTGATTTTTTTGGTTGTTTTTTATTATTTTTCTTTCCTCAAAATTTTCTATTAAAACATGATGGGGAAATAAAACCAGATATTTGGTGGGGAAAAAATATCTATTTTTATACAGCAGCACAAAGCAAAGCAGCAGAAGTACTGACACTGTGAGCCATTCACTTACAGAACCATAATTCTTAAAAGGACCATAAACAACTCAATGGAAGAAACTTGAAAGCTAATAAAAACTATATACAGGTAACCGTATGCTTTTAAAATGCCATTTTGATATTGGACCAGCTCTTTAATAATATTTTTCTTATTGGCAATAAAAAAGTGTCTTAACTTAGACTGATCCATTTTGCGCTTATTGTAGACGCATTCCAAAGACATTTGCAAGTTATATTACATTTTTCCATTTAGTTCATGGTGTTTCTGTGCCCTTCATACTTTTCCATATATTATTTATATATATTCTTTTGTATTTGAGCTATCTGATCCTTTAATTACACCAAAGAGAATCTCATTTTCATACGTGATGGATTGGATCTTCATCATCGTTACAATGACATATCACCAGCTCTCTTCCAGGAGGGTTTTGCCAAGACCTATAATCAGTTCAGCACTGTGTGCATATGTGTATTTGCTCAGTGCAGCTGACTATGTTAGAAATGTGCAAGTAGTGAACTCTTCACTATCCCACATGGTCTGAGAACAACATGAAATAGCTTCCTCCAGCCTGCAGATTTCCAGAAAGGCTTCATCATAAGCTGTTACACATGGCTATGCACCACATCCCCAACATAATTGTCACAACAAAGCAGAGGGATCTGAAGGCCAACATACCTGTGCAGGGATGTGCCACAATCTGAGGCAGCTCTTGGATATGAAGTGCAGAAAGTGGACACCAAAAGGTCCACAGAGGGCAAAGACACAACAAACAATACTATACCATCCATGCTCATTCCCCAGAGGAGGAAATCAGATGATACCACGTTGCATGTGGGACTACTTGACCAGGGTGGGCATACCTGTATATGGAACTAAATTGACTTGAACATTCCTCAAAACTGCTGATAGAAACTTTAAGGATCAAGCCAGGGTAACCATCCTCTACCACACACAGTTTGTCAGGCAGGTCAAAGTCGTTTCACAGGTGTTTTGCATGAATTAAGAACAAGTACAGCTGAACCTACCAGAACCATCCTCCAGAAGAGCCTACCAAAGCAATCACAATCTACCCCTGGGTCTTGATCCAAGTCACTCCTCTCTTGCAAGATCTCCTTCATACACACATATATATACATATTCATACATACATTTCTTTAGTTTCTATGACAAAGCACATATGGGACACCCTATTGCACCAAACATGGCATTATGCCTGGGTTTTGTTTTCAGGAGTGGGGGATGTTGGGGTTTTTTTCGTTTAAGAGATGGCATATACATCTATAACTGGGGAAAAAAAAAAAAAAAAAAATAAGATTTTCATCATGTTGGAGCCTGTTTGTATTTCAGGAACCCTTCATGCACCGATCAAAAAAGCATTCTCTTTTGGAATTATATGGGGGTGAAAACTATCAGTACACTACTGTATCATAGGGTTTTTTGTTTCTCTGTTTATTATTTTTGTTGGTGAAGAGAAAGCTGATTGTATTATACAGTAATAAAGACCAAGAATATTTAAATTGAAAGAAGATGCAGTCTTGGTAGACTCTGTAGCTGATGTACATAAACTATTGAAATTAAATTAAATAAAATAGGTATGAAAGAATTGTTTGATGATTTTTCTGTTTCGTTTTTAATATGCACTACTCCACTAAAAGTCATCTGGGCTGCATTATACCTTGAAGCAACAACAATTGAATCCTCATGTACTAAAACACTGCCATCTTCACTGAACATGTGTCAAACACTTGCTCTCAGGCTAGCTACGTGCTTTTAACTTGTGCACTGTGCCACAGAAATCAGTTAAGCTATAGGTAAAGAACCCCAGCACATCTAGTAGCTGTTTCGCTTTAGTCTGCACTGAGGACATGTTTTTTAAAATTGGGCTTCTTTTTGGCCAGGGGTGTGTGTGTGCAGGGGGGAACAAATGTTGAAGTTATTTCTTCAGTTTTCTGGTTTGCTTGCACTTGGTTTCACCGATTTATTAGTTCAAGCTAGGCAGAACACTAGGTGTTAAAATTACAAATTTAACATATTTTTTTATGAGCAAAGGTCAAATTATACACTGCTCATTTGGATTTAAAAGTGGAAATTTAAACAACAGAATGATGTTTCATGCTGAATAAAACTTACGGCAATCAAAGCTCTGATTTCTGATTTCCGATTTCCTGAGCTCCTGTCTCCAAACTTTTCTCAGATTTCCAACACTTGGTTATCCTTTCTGGCTGACATTTATTTCCTTCTGGTCCGGATTTAGGTGATAAAAGGTTGAGACATATGATTACCACTCCTCAGGTGAAATTGGCAAGTTTGAAGCACAAGCATGAGGGCAAGGGGGAGGAGAAAAGGTAGGGGAAACAGCTCTGGTTTAGATGTGGTTTGTCAAGATCACTACTTGCTTTTATCAGCTATTTCTTGACACAACTCACTTTGTTCTAAACCATGTTGGGCAAAAAAAGATAATAAAAGACCCTTTCTCCCCACAAAAGCCATACCAAATCTCAAATCATTCATTCACTTCAAAAAACTTTAAAAGCTCTTGCAATGCCAAGACCATCGTTAGCTTGAGGCGCACTTATCTGTTTCCTTGCAGATCCTCACTTCTACCCTGTCCCTTTCAGCTGGCATTTTTGGTACATTCGTTTTGAAACTACATACACCACTGGCCAATAGATACATTATTCTTGGATCCCTGCTTGCTTCTGGCGAGGTGTTCAGGGTCCATGGAGATGATGACAAACCAGCATGAAATGACATGGCTCTCCACACCACCACTGGCACCACCACCTGTCATCGTTGTCACTGCTGAGCTCATCTCACCTTCAAAAAACTCAGCACTCAGAACTTTAACTCAGGCTAAGTTAATTTCGTGGTCTTTTTACATTCTCACCCTATAATTATGCACAGGTTCTCATTTCACCTATTTCCGACAGACTACAGCATTTTTATGTCTTTTCCACGTGTATGTTGAAGCATGTACTTCTTAAAAGTAAATGCCATAATATCAGTTGTGAGCCTACTTCTATTTTGAGTGTTAGATACCTTCCAGCCAAAAAGCTGTACCAACAAAAACTCTGATGAATTTGATCATTTACCATACTTGTACTGGAGCTGAACTTAAATATTCCATGCCTGTTTTAAATGTTGACACTCAAATAAAAGAAATCTAATCAAAAATTCCCTTAATAGACTATTAATAGTCTTTTCCCCCTAACATTTCAAAATCCTCAATAAGCCAAAAGTCCCAAACTTACCAAGATGTGCGAGGCTTTCATATTTATGAAGTCTTCTCTGATTCTACTAACAGAAATTTTACTTATGCCTCCACTACCTTCAGCCCAAAACTTTCACATATAAAAGAGAAAGATCTGAAATTGTGATACATAACATGTGCAAAGTGCTCCTATGGATTTAAAAAAAAAAAAAAAAAAACATTTTTCCACAGATGTGGGAGGGTAATTTTAGAAGATAATTTTTGCATTAGGTAGCGTAGCTATCATAATCACTTGCAGTCCTAAAGCATTTAATAACTGGAATCAATTTCTCAAAATGAATCAATATAACTCCATTATGAATACCATCAAGACTATTTTTTTACCTATAATCACCATTACCAATTCAGACTAGTTCCCTAAAACAATTTTTTTTCACTCACCTTCATAACCCACAGTTTCACTACTTTAATTTTCAAAAGCCAACAAGGCATCAGATAGTTTCAATACTGACCATTAAGCATGACATAATGTCAAAATCATATGTTCTCTAACTTTTTTTGTACTGTCAGGGGCCACACCATTATCTGAAAGAATAGTTTCCCTTTTTCTGACATTTTTTTCTTCATAGGGTTGGTTAACTTACTGCCCATCACATCCAGCATTTCCTTTCAGTGTTTACCTTCATCTGATACAGAACTTTCTGCAGCTGAGAGCATTTCCCATCCTTTCATCAGAATAGTCTTTAGCTATAAACCCAGTTGCAACGGGATGCTCAGCCACGGCACAATCAGAAAAACAATTTTCCAGTGCAAGTTCTGTGCATCTGTTTTACCCATCAGCTGTAAGTACTTTCTCCAGAGTCTGTGTTTAACATATAAGGTGAATGCCTTTGAAAGCAGGTACTATCAGCTGCCTTCAGCCTTCTTTGCCCTTTTCCAGTATCTCAAATCCTATGGAAAACAAGGTAGGATGTAATATTTCCAGAGATAGTGCATTTCTGAGGACATGCAGAGCCACAAGTCATTCCGAGTGGAAGCGGGCAAAACACCAGAGCACTCTGGCTCTAACAGCATTTTGCAGATAGCAACAGCAAGTCATAAAGCATACTTCCCCAAACCTCTGGATCATGAAGACAGCTTTAATTTGTCTTTTGCCCATCCACACCTCAGAAGAAGCTCAGGAGGACAGACATACCAAAAACCTGGCATCTGTGCAGCCTGCCTGTTGTCAGAGAGACACGAGAGAAAATGAGTATGTTCAGATTGTGACTGTGTCACTCACATCCACTTGTAAAGTGGAAGTGTGTGAAGTAAAAAAAGCAATGTCTTTGTAGTCAAACCATTAGACCAGGAGTTAGGAGACCTGAGCTTTCATCAGTCCACCAAGAAATTCTTTGTGGATAAACCACATTCTGTTCTTTGACTTTGATGTTTTTCTCTAGAAGGACAAAACCAAAATGGACATTTGTTGCACTCAGCTGTAATTAATGAGTTCTTTGGAGATCAAATTCACTCATGTTTATGCCATTGCTAAAGTGTGGTAATTGTAAAAGCTCACACTGAAACTATCGTCTTAGATATATTAAAAATTACTGGGTTTATGGCATTATTAAGATCATTGAGACACAAATTATGAATTTGGGAACTCAGGATTTTACCCAGAGACTTATTCAGCTGGTAGTTCTTGCATACAGAGCAGTACAGTGTTTATGTACACACACACCTGCACACCCTCAGTCTTACCTGTTTCCTTTAAGACAAGCATCAGAGCTGTTCCATGCACTCCAACACATTTCATTTTGACAAGCAGGGACATCCAAAGCAGAGCTATCTCACTGTGGGTGTCGTGCCTTTTTACTAGAAAGTACAACCTACAGTTCAGAAGTGAATGGCTTACCACACACCATATATGAAACCTCCAGCACATGACCCTCTGTGTCAACTCCTCTATCACTTCAGCTTCTCTTTCCACACGTTAGAGCAAGTGCTCAAGAATGAATCTGGTTTGCTAGCTAGAGTTGGCTATTTCTACGAGATTCTCAACAATGTCCCTCTTGTATTCAAGATTCAGGGGTTTGTGTTAACAATAAAATTCTAAAACAAGAGCTATATGCTTCCACCAAAGCAGTGTCCACACACAGCAGTCTGTGCTCTAGCTGCATTGTTTCTGCTCACATTCCTACCATGAAGATCAGTCCACCCTGTGTCTGCTAATCAATGACAAAAGACAACTTTTGGTTTTGGTCTTCCTGCCAAGACTTTCCAGTGGTGTAAAAGGAATTGATTTTGTAATTGCTCTTTGCAGTCTTCATTTCATTATTGCAACTTACTCATAATCCATGAGCTTCCAATGTTTACCACATTTACTCCTAGAGAAAGACCTGTTGCTTTACTCTCCAAAATTATTTAGCCTGTTAAGAGAAAGCCAGAGATCATTTTGCTTATGTTGCCTCTCATTCCCTCTTGCTAGGATGCATCCACATGCTCCACAGGACAGTCTGCAAAGTTCTGTCAAACACTTGATGATACAGTCCCTGCATTTCAATTTGGTGTCCTCCAATTTGTGAGATGGAGAAAGTCCTGGAAGGGAGTTAATAGAATCATAGAATGGTTTGGGCTAGAGGGACCCCAAAGATAACCTAGTTCCAAACCCCTCACCATGGACAGAGATGCCATCCACTAGATCAGGCTGTTCAGGACCCCCATCCCAGCCTTGGACACTGCCAGGGCATGGGGCATTCAGAGTTATTTAGATATTCCTCTTCATCCCAGAGCTGCTCAGATTTCCATAACTTGTGCTGTTATTTATGGCAGCCTGTGGTCATAGAAATGCATCACCACTAAGGAAGACATGCCATAATCCAATCTGCAATTTCAGTGACTCACATTACTGGTGTTTTTAATATAGGTGTCCTCTGTTGAATTTTCTGTCCTCTCTTAAACAATTGCTTCCTTTCTGTAACAGCTGATCTAGCTCTCTTTTTAATTGCTCACTTCTTACAGTATGACCATCCATCAGGTTTACCCTTGAATGTTGTGGTGTGCCCCAAATTCCCCTTCTATCCCTGATATTGATATGTCCCGAGAGTTAATCCAGGCCCCTTTGTCTGCCCATCAAGGACCATCCCTATCCCTTCATCTGGAAAGTTAGTTCTGTATTCTGTAGTAGCTGGTTGATGCCAGAGATATGTATCCACCTCTTTATGCATCCCATTGGTTAGAGTCCTTTGTACCACCTCCTGTAATCCCCACCTTCCTGGATNTACACTTAGTACATGTCTGAATGTTCTTACTAGCTGAAATACACACTCACCAGGCAAATACACATTATACAAGGGTTGTCTGTGATAAAAGGTATCTGCAGAATTTCCCCTTCATTTTCACATTTTGCAACTGATCCTGAAATAGAAACNCTGGTTGTCGTAATGTTCCACCCAGTGTTCCACCCCCGGTGTAAAAGCAGCTCTACCACAGCATCTGGTGCTCTTCTCTCCCTGATCCCTTCAACATCAATAAACCCTGTTGGAACCTCACAGAGAGAGCCTCCCTCGCCGTCTGTGCCTGGATCCTGGTCGTAGTTGCCTCCCAACACTGTGTGAGGCTAACTCCCCCACAGGTTCAGCAGAGGCATCACCTGTGCCCTGTTGTTCCCCACACCTGCCGTGCCGCCTCGGTAGCTAGCTGGGGCTGGAGAACCCCGTCGGGGTTTGGAGGACAGACACGACACTTGAAGAGTATGATCACTCTTCCAGAGAAAGTTCCTCACTGAATTGTTATTAAACAATCAATATTTCTAGTTGAATATAAGGCAATCTGGTTTTCTCTTCCCTCCTGGTCACAAATCACCCCATTGTTTCTTTCGTTTCATCTCTCCCCAGACTTCTTAAAATTGATCTTTTTCCTTGTGGTAGGCCCAAACAAAGATTTCAGCAACGGGGAGTCCAATCGGTCAATGCTTTGGAGGTTGCACAGCATTAAAGCCAGTATCTCCAGACTGGTTTCCTTCTCCTCTACCAAGTCTCCCAGCTACCAACTCAAGAAACAGAGATCGCATTTATCCTTTGGCAGAAATAAAGCAGAGTGTAGCGAGGGCAGGTAACTGCAGTAACTCACAAGGCATCTGTGTGCTTAATAAAACATAGTGTTCTCCTGGCACAGAAGGGAGCCAAATGCCCTCAGCTGCCATTTCACTAAAGTGAGCTCTGCAAACCACAGGGATTTAGAGTTCTTACATCCAATGCTTTTTGCAGTTCTTCATGCTCGCACACTAAAAGGGTGCTCATTGATTTAATAAAGCCAAGGTCTAGAGAGATCTATAAATACAAGTGTTTTACCCTCATGCATTATTGCCCTGATGCCCAAGGCTGAACTTCTGCTCTTTCACAGATAAATTGCTTCCTCACTGGTTAACACCGGCTTCCATTAGCAAAAGTGGTGGCAGACATATTTGGGAAGGTGATCCATGATAAAACCCATGTCTCTCTTTTTGTTTTCCCTTTGATTTCTTTACTCGCCACATCCCATGCTCCTCTTTTTCCCATCTGACTCTGCTCAGAAGAAATCAATAACGTGTTCTTTATCAATATTACCTAAAAGGTTATCAATGAGTCTCACTTAAAATCTGCCGAACTCAGTGCAGTAACAGATACCAACCTCAAGGGGCTCAAAATGATCTCGGTCCTACAGTTGCCAAAATTGCCTTCTAAAAGGCAGTCTGAAACAATTCTTTACATCTTTTATAGACTTATAATAAAAATAATAGCAGTAATATTAGGGGGAGAGGGTGTGATGATATTTCAATCCTAAAGTAGAACACATTCCATAAGTTCAGCTACTCTCTAAATTGCAAAATGTAAAACATAGGGCTTTCTAGCCTATACTTTTCTTTGCATTCAACAGCAAATTACGTTTATGGCTTTTATTTAAAAATATCATAGGAAGTTTTATTTAGAATGACTGTTTTACAATAACTCCTAAGTCTTGGCTTGTCCAGCAGAACTGCTCCCAAAAATGCTTAACTCTGAAACAGAATGATGAGGAAGCAGAATGTTTCTCCCCAAAATGCGTATCAGCTAGCAACACCATTAACCACTGAACTCCCAGCACAGCAGGCAAAACACTCTGACGAAATCATCACTTGTACTTTCACTGTCATCCTATTACAGCACATACAGTCATGCTGCTTGCTGCCTTCACCTTGCACCCTTGTGGAGTTCCTCATCCACCAGGATTGTGACAGGGAGCACGTGGGAACTCAAAGCAGCAGCATTTCCAAACCTTACCTTTCCTTCTTTTTGCTGAGCTACAAGCAAAGACTTCTGGGTGCATCCCCAACTCTGTGAAAGTTCTCCCCACAAATTCACATGGTAAACGGTTTCAAAATGTCCTGAAACAAAGTCATGTACAACTTTGTGCCCGGGCTTTAAAGTCAAATAAATGATTGCCAGATCATGTATTGGGTTACTTTCCATTAGCTCAGCTCTGAGATAACCTTGTGTTACATAAAGGCAACAGAGTCTCACCCAAGATTTGATTANTCATTTTACCCTGACAGTTTTGGGAACTGTCCTCATCACGCTCTCATTTAACCCTCACTCCATTCCTAGCCCTCGATTTTAAACCCTGCCTTCATTTGTCCAATTTAATCAGGCAAGGATGTTCAGCATTTCTGTAAGATTCTAAAGAGAACGGGGAAATGAGTGGCCTTTTATTGCCGCACAAACCTAGACTTTCTTTGTGCCCCAGTTATAGCAAAGAAGGACGCTATTTCTTCTCTCAGATGACGTGTGGAGAATAACGAGTACTCCATGCAAGGCAGGATACCTCTGTAACGATAGATCCAGAGCTCACTGAAACCAGCAGAAAGCTGTCCATTGCACTCTGAGGACTTCGACCACCACAAGCCCTCAACCAAGCATCCTTTTAATGCACGGCAACCACTTGGCAAATGAGTCAAAATTAGCAGGCTGTCAAGCGGAATCAAATTAGGAGCCTCTTTAAGGCCCTAATGCTGACCAGCCGGTATTCCGTCATGCTGGCATCACTCCTCAAAGTCTAACGGCTCCTCACTTGCGCTAGAATTTGATTCTGCGTTTCCCTCCTTGCCCCAGATCTCAGGAAAATAAAACCCTCGAGGGGAGACAGGGAGAACGGCGAGGGAGGAGAAATGGAACAAGAAAACTTTTTTTGGGGTGGGGAGACTGTGCTCACCTGCCCCAAGCCACACGGTTACATCTAGGGTCGCCCTTCCCGCGCAATGCCACCCGGCGCAGGTGGGCCCCGCGCAGC
>VYXD01002488.1:1470807-1496715 GCA_013397195.1 Hylia prasina
GGGGGCGGCGCCCCTGGCCGCGCGGCGGGAGGGGCGGGAGAAAGGGAGAGGACCGAGGAGAAGAGGAGGAAAGAAGAAGAGGAGGAAAGAAGAGGAGGAAAGGTAGAAGAGGAGTAGCAGGGGAGGAAACGCGGATCCTCGGGCAGGGCCGGGGTACCTGGGCAGAGCGCTGGGGCGCCGGCTGCCTCTGGCGGGCTCGTCCCCGGCTTATGTCAATGCCCTTCGTGCTGCCGGCAGGTTTTGCCAGCCGCCAGCGAGCGGCGAGAGGGAAGGACGGAAAGAAGGGAGGAAGGGAGGGAGGGAGCGAGGGTTCGGAGGGAGGCAGTCCGCCGGGAACTCCGTGGAGAGGCTCCGCTCCCCGGCTCCCCGCCCGGCCGGGGCCGCCGAGCTCCCCTCGTCCCCGTCTCCCGCCGCAGCCGGAGCCGCCCGCTCCCCGGGGCCGCTGCCCTCCGAAGGGGCTCCCTGCGGCCTTTCCCGCCCGGCTCCGGGGCTGCCTCTCCTCCTCGGCGCGCCTGGGGCTCGGCACGGTCTGGGCTCAGCCCAGGCGCTGGGGAGCAGCCGGGGGGCAGCTCCCGGGGCCGCGCTGTCCCTCCCCGAGCCCGGCCCGCCGAGCGGGTCCCTCGGCCGGCGCTCCCTGGTGTAGACTTTGCAGCTCCTCCTTAACGCTTGCCATTTGCAGGTCCACGCTTTGCACCCCAGGTGTAAACACAGGCAATGATAGACATCGCCGACACCCGGCTTTTGCGCTCACATGTAGGCGCGGGGTCTGGACGGGATGACACCCGTGTCGTTTGGCAGGACACTCTTCTGTGACAGATCTTCCCGAGCCTGTTAGACAAATTGATTTCATTCAAACTGTGATGTTTCGTTTGGGGAAATGAACACTCTCTGAAATAAACTGATCTGACAACAAGCTGGAAAATGCTTTCATATTTCTACACGATTTCTTTGGGGCCTGCATGTGAGCTGCGATTTCCAAAATGCTTACAAGTGGTGGCAAATCAGGTGCATGTCAGGCTCCTTCAAATACATTTTACTTCCCAGTAAGATGCAAGACAATTTGATTAGCAAGTTCATTTTGAGAGTAAAACCCAAAAGGCAAGAGCTTTGAAAGTCTACACCTTTGTTCTAAAAAGCAAGATACATACACCTCACTTCCAATGCAACTTGTCGCCTACCTTTAGGCTAGAAAGCAAAAGTCCTAAAACAGCTGAAATTGCACCTATGGTAGGGACTAGAGAAAACTGATACGGATCCCCTTCTAGACATCTCTATCAAAATCCCTTTCCCTGAGGAAAGGAAACCTACTTTTTTCTTCCAGCTTCAATCTGTACGGGTTGAAGCTGCATAGGAACATAGAATAATTTAGATGCCATTATAAGGGTTTTATATTCCCTGAAAATACAAGTGTGGTCCTAAACTTTCTCCATGCTGTGCAGAATACATGATAAACTCAGTATATAAAAACTGGATTTTTTTTTTCTTTCTGGGAAGTATCATTTTTACATTTCCATTCAAAGATAAGCCTGTAGATGTACATTTTATTATGCACTACTCCAGAATAGATTTTTCGCACATCCAGATGTTTTTTCCATTGGAAAGATGTACTGAATCTTCTAGTAAACTGGCTTTTTCTTACTTCTCTATCTATAATCAGTGGTTACATTTCCCTTTTCTAATTACAGTGCAGCCACAGCTTTTCTAAAGCAACAGCTATAGGAAAAATAAATCTACCCTAATAATTTCTTAAGTGACAACTACCACAGGAGAGTACTTATATTATCGAATGCATTGAAATCTTTATGCTGGTCTAAAATTCATTAAATATTAATATCACCCAGTGTGAGAGACATACAAATCACAATGAGGGCATCAAATAACAATGCAGGCATCCAAGTAACAGCAGGGAACATGCTAAAAAAGGAAAATGCAAAGAGGAAAGTTCTTTACAAAATGAAGACAAGAGGTGACAACAACTGGGCATCACTCTCAATCCCTGCCATAATTCATTCACTTAAATACTTCATGAAATCATACTAAGGCAGGGCAGTCACAAAGCAGTATGTACAGATTTGTGATGTGATTTTCCTTTTCCTGTGGAAAGAAACCATTGTCATCACTAACAACACACTGATTAGGCCTGAAACTTACCTCTGAACATATGCAGCATGAAAACTTTGTCCATGGGGTGAGCTCGCTCCATCTGTGCATCTTCTGTGGCAGCAGCAGTGCTGAGGTGAGGAATTTGCCCATCTTCCTTGAAGCTCCTCCTGAAAAGGGCCTTTAGGTCTCCCTGTACCATGCCTACTCCACACTTCACTGTCTATTGCTGTCCAGTGGAAGAGCCTGCTGAGGACTGGTGCTGCCTCTGAGTATCCCTATCTGCTCTGTCATCAGGGAAGAGGGGAGATGAGAGAGACACTCACCCTTAGCAGCAACCTTTGGTGCTTCCTTGATATTGATAATGATGACATATCACAGGGGAAGATCATTCTTTTAAATCTCTCATGAAGTAAAACCCAGCCTGAGCGGGAAATACGCCATCTTAATCCTCCCCCACCTTAGTCTGACCCACTCAGTGCTACAAGTTTGTCTTGGCTTTTTATCTCTCCCTTACCCACTCTCCCAAGCCTGCCTTATCAGGGATCAGCATCCTTTTGTTGTAATGTTGTGTTAAGTTTCAAAGTAGGTTGGTTATTTTTTTTTTCCCTTTTGTATCCCTGCTTGAAGAGGTACTTATTTTTCCAAGAAAATTTCAAAGCTGTGGTCATTTTAGCAAAATCAGAAGGTCACACTAAAAAACTGTCCTGCTATCAGATACATACAGAGATTTTGTGGTATGCCAGCAGTTAAAACAGAAGTCATGTCATCAAACCACTTACCTCTTTTCTATAAGCATTACATGGTATCAGTTGTTATTGAAAGGATAGTTCATTAGTTCTATTTAGTGGTCGGCCTTGGCTCTTCCAGTTGATGGAGCGGTAGCTGTTCACAATTACCACTTTGTGTGTAGCTCAGCTCCTTCTCCAGGGATGCTTTCCCAGTGGTCAGCCATAAAAGAATGTCATACATTACCTGGTCACCCAGCACCCACCCTAAAAGAAAAACAAAGCTTTATGGTTAACAAGAGCAACAGTGAAGAAGACAGGGATCACATTCACATTTCTCTTCATGATTTTTACTGGCAAGTCAAAATCACTAGGAGGCCCATTCTTCATGGCGAGGGAATTCTTCCAGAAGTGGCAGAAGGCAACAATGTGTCATTAGAATTAGCATGTGGGGTTTTTTTTTGGTTCTGTTTTTCATTGGGAAGTCACTTTTCTAGGTCTTGGACATAGATTGTCCTAGGGTTTCCCTACCATGCAAGAAAGAGTGCAATAAACATGCTACATGTACATCAACACTGCGAGTGTCCCTTTTTTATTGCTTTTATGTTGTTATACATTATTTTAACACAGTTCCTTTATGTTTATGAGACTCTCAGCATAAAGAAGAAAATATGACCCAAATATACACTGTACTGAAGGCTCTAAATTGGCACAACTTGTTTCCAGTTCTGGCTTGCTAAACAACTATGCATTTACAAGGTACTGAAGGTGGTTTGCATATCTGATCAAACTTACACATTTCTATTGTTATTAACAACTTGCAAAAGATAAGGAACTCTAGATCCAGTAACTTACACCATCAAAACAAAGGTCAGGGCGAATACATTTGCTGTAGTTGGAGGCGTGGGTCTGATAAGCTTCAGCCCTGAAAATTCTTGCAGAGACACCTGTAATTTGGGAAAGTGTTTTACTATCATGGTGCATCGGCACACAGCAATTGAGAAGCTCAGTAGTAACTCATAGGATTGTGATGAAGACATGGCACTTTCCTGCAGGAGAGCAGCTGGGAGTTTGCAGTTTATTCCTCAGTACTGAGCGGGCTGCAGCCTTTGAAATGCTTCTGCATGTTCATTAATTTCAGTGCTTAATCCTGTTTTAAAGTTAAGAGTATCTGCCAATGTGGGCAAAGAGTATTTCTTGCACAGCCACTTCTCCTCTAGGAGATGATGTTAATAAACCTTGAGAGTGGCCTGATTATGTCAGAGGTGCTCCTGACAAAGCTCCCCTTCTGCAAAATATTCAGAAAACTTAAATGCATGCAAGCAAGGTCTGGAGACTACACCAAGAGGTTTTAAAACTGTAACAGGATTAAAAATCACATATGGTCAAAGTCTTTAAATAAAAGCAAAGTACAAAAAGTATCTAAAATTTACAGTGAGACTTACTTGAATAAATGTTTATAAATTTTATCAAACAACTCATAATTTTGACAGTTTTCCATAAACCCCTGGAACATGCAAAGCATATAATTTATTTGTGGCAAGATAAAGATAATGAGCAGCATTTTAAAAGTTTATTAACATAGAATGTCCTGGCACAGTCATACTTACATACTTCTATTGTTTAAATTATATTTTCTAAGAACTCAAAAAAACCAAAACTTACAAAAGGGAGCTTCTGATTGCAAAAGCATTCAAAATTATCCTCATCATCTGTAATCACAGAAAAGCAAACCAACTAAACAGCATAAACTAAACTGGATACAAACACCAGCCATACCTCGAACTGAAAAATGCTTGTGTGCAGCAGAAAATATGGCTCCAATATGGACACAATAGACTGCTGTAATAGTCCATATCAAATATGCTAAAACAAAAACAAAAGAAATAAATTACTGCAGAAATGCTGAGGCCATCCTAATGACGGGATTCCCTGCAGAAGCTGTTCCAGAGGCCACAGGCCAAGCAAACACACTAAAGCAGTGTATGCTGGTACTCTTTTCACTGCTGTAAATAGCTTGCCTTCCAGAGATAATAAAAATTATTTTGTGTGAGTTATGTGAGTTTCTGTTACATTTACCCCTGAACATCTGCTGTGTCTGATAAAGGATAAGAGCTAATGAAATCACATGAGGAGTGGCATACATGAAGTACTGCTTTGTTTTCGATTTGTGAGGCAAACCAAACCCTGCATTTTGCCTGCCTGTTCTACTACCTGATGAGTGCATCAAAAAAGAAGTACTCAAGAAACATTCTATAAAATGGAAGATTGATTGATTAACTGAATGATTGCACATGAGGATGGACCATGTCTGTACTAGAGTGGTTCTTTATCCCACCCCCTGCCCCTGCAAAAGACAAAATGTGCTTATTGTGACAGAAGACTGTTCATTCCAGCCAGGATCCAGTTGAGAAGCAGCTGCCTCTACCCAGCTGAGAAAGGCAAAGGCTTGTATTTTTGCTAAAAGACAAGTCTCCATGGCATGCATGCTGTAAGATCATCACTTCACCTAATAAGTGTGTACCCCATGAGCTCATTCCTCTTGTTGCTGGTCTCCTTTCACAGCAGAATTTCTCCCAGGACTGTTTTTTCTTTTGAACGACAACCAAACGCTTAAAAACTCAGAGGTAAGGTTTGAGAAACGAAATACACCGAGTCGGAGCCTCCTCTCCTTCCCATGGGCGCCCTTATCCACCCTCAAGTGAGCGAGAGGAGGTTCGGGTTCGATCCAGGCGCCCGCAATGGGAGCGCGGCGGGGCGGGCGCTGTGCGGCACCACTGCCGGCAGGTGGCGCAGTTGGGAGCGCCGGGCGGGATGAGCCGGAGGCGCTTCCACGATTATCCCGAGCCGCGAGTCCGCTTGGAGCGCGCCAGCCAATCCTGACGTCACCAGGTCTTGCTCCCAGCCCAGCGAGGAGCTCTCTCAGTTTGTTCTCAGAATGTGGCTTTTCTTTTCACTCTTCTGGCTTTGTCTGTACGGGACATTCGCTTTTGCTGTCCCTGCAATTAGTGCCACACACCTTATTTATCCTGAAACAAAAGAGTTTTACAAAGAACCCCTTATTTATTGTTATTTTCCAAATCCAAAGCCTAATTAAATTACTGGTTACCTTTTATCTTCAGTATATTGGCTATACAACATTACGGCTGGTACAGGTAAGAAATCCTCCTTATCCTTTCTTCTTGGCTTCTGATTTAGTGAAGCACACTCAATTAAACATTAATACCCCATCAGTCCTGCTGACTGACTGTACCACACATACAGATAGCAATGATCCCACAATCATACGCAGTCTTGTAAAGCTCCATCAATCAGGATATGTTCAAATAATGCACCTAAACAATCTGGAGTAATCCTGCACAGATCTGCTGAAATTTCTGCAAGTTGTGCAGTTTCATAATGACTAACATAACCATTATTAAAGAAGCAATACTTCAAGATTTTGTAATTGTACTGAGCTGTCCACCACTGGCTTCATTAAACCTTGGATAGTCTGCATATGCTTAAACACAGTAGATATGTGTACACACACACACAAAGGCAAAAAAAAAAAAAAGTATACTAGCAACAAAGCAGAAATTCATTAAAAATGCATTTCATTCTCAGACCTTCACCAAAAAGAAAACACAGAGCCACTCAGGCAAGAGAAAAAAATGTACTTCCAGAAGTCAGTGTAATTCATCTACCTGCCTCTCAACTATCTAAGGCTCTTTCAAGAGATGAGAGCAACATTGAATGTGCCAGAGGTGGGCTTTCGGTGTCATTACACAAACCTGCAGGGATTTTTTGCCAAATCCCCAAGTTGTCTGACAGTAGCATACCTCCAAATACATCATTTAGAAGCTTGAGGTGAACTGAGACGGGGAATAGTATTTACTTTGGGAAAGTATCAGTCACATGTCTTGTGTATATTAGCAGGTTAAACCCAGGAGAGGCAGCTGAATTACTTGTGACCAAAGAAAATAATTAATCAACAGTTTTAAGGCTTCACAGAATTTTAAAAATGTATTTACATGTGGTGTAAACTATTTATTTTAGGTGTCTTTAAACCTAGACTCTGAAGTTTCAAGTTGGCAGCTGACAGGTCTTGAAGATAAAATACATCTTCTGAGAGGTTGTTTGGTGATAAACTATTTTCAGACAGAACAGAATTTGTGGCTTAGGGGATCTGGGGCTTCAATTAAGCTAACTTGAAAAACAACAATGAGCTGCCTCTTTACCAAGTTACTTAAAACTCTAATGAGTTTTAATATTGTTAAATATTATTTTAATATTGATCAAATTAACTTCATTATTCTTATGTTTGGATTAAATTGAAGTCAGTCTATATGGCTGTAGGGTAGCTTGTATCAGTATGGAAGTCAGATAATAAATAAGACAGCTGTTATTAAACAGAGAAAATTATGGTGCTGAAAGTATTTTGGAAACTGCTCACCATGCTAACAGACCACATAATTTAGACCTTTTCCCTGGAAACATTCACATACTAGAATGGTCCCAGTGAGGTCAATGGGAATAATGGGCAGAAGGTCCTCTCCTGCCGGCACTTGTTGCAGCAGGTGCCCAGAGGCCAAGATAACTTCATTCAGAAGTGGGGTGACTGCAATATCAGGGTGCCCCTGTGTTCAAGGTTTGCTTTGTGTTGGATTACCTAAGAAATGGGTCTCTTCTTCCATGGGAGCTCCACCTCCTGAAGCTGCCAAGAGGAGAAATTTGGGTCCATAGGCTTCTAAAAGTGGCAGCAGTGAGTGCTGTGCAGCCAGCCAGCCACACCTCTGGCCTGAAGATACATGATCATGGTCCAGAAGCTACTGAGGACACTCCACCCCTTTTAGTTATCCCTCACATTCCAACTGGCAACAGACCTAAAATAATCCACAAACTCAGTTAAGCGGCTGTTTGTGCCTAGGGTCTCCCAGGCTTCCCTGGGACAAAGTGGTGTCTTGGAAACTAGACAGGAAGAAACCCAAAAAGTCCAGCTGGAAACCTCTGGGGAAAAGATGTGCGATGGCTCCATGCTTACAGACTACACCATGCAAGCGGCATGACTGGCTGCCCAGTGGCATCTCTTGGATGGTTTGAGTGGGACAGATGCAAGATAAGAGAATCCTAACCTTTCCCTAGAGATCAGCCAGGATGGCATTTCTGAGATGAATTTGTTTTGAAGTAGGTGTTTACTTTCATAAATGCTCCTATGAAGAAAGAAAAATATCAAATAACAAATTAGAGAATTGAGGGTTTCTCTGTCCCACAGTAGAGCTGCTTTCAATTGCTGCTGTGCCAGCAGTAATGAAAACAACTGGACTTCTTAAAAGACTATTTCTGAGCATCTGTATTTTAAAAAAATCAACCTCATGATCCAAATGATGATGACTTCTCATCTGAGCATTTCACAAAATGACAATGCAGACCATCTATTAGAGAAAGTAATTCAGTGAGCACAAGCCAGCGTTCACAACGGTTCCATGCTTTGCTTTTGGATCCACTCCAGCTGAATGAATAGACAGCACATTTCCCAAAATGCAGGAATTTTGCTGCCATGAAGCAGATTGAAAACAACAATCAAGCCCCAGCTTTGTAATGATAGGATTTCAAAAAATGGCCATTTAATTTAAAATAGTCTGTGGTTTGTAAAGCTGTTTCTGCAGAGCACACAGAGGATAAACTGCACATGCTTTCACAGCCTTTCAGCTGCTGGCCCAAGTGCAAAGAAAGATTAAGGCAAGACAGCTTGAATTTACATGATGCAAACTAGAAGAATCAGGAAGAAAAGATGGCTCTGAAAACTGTACTTTGTTTTGTCCTAGAAGAGGGATAATGCAAACTAATTTTTTTTTTTTTACAGCTAGCAGGATCCAGCCAGATTGCAAAGGTATGAGCATGAGAGAAGCCAAACAATAGCTCAATTCTCCCACAGCTAATTTCTCCAAATCTGGAGTTCCCATACTGAGCCACAGGCCTTTAGTTTAATTAAAAAATGAGTGCAATCAAAAAAAAAACCCCAAACATATTGGTTAGCTTTGATAATGCAGGCCTTAGCAAGGCAAAGGACATGGACTGAACCAAGCCCAGCAGAATGTGGTACGGTAAGCCTACAATATTCCCATGGGCACACAGTGAAGATGAAGAGAGGTGTGGAAAACTGTAAGGAGAGGCAAAAAACTCTAGTATCAGCTTATGGGTATTTTCTAAGCAACACTCTGTGGTTTACAATGGGTGGAAAATACATAAAGGGGAGCCAGAATACACCTCTGACATGAACCAGCTGAAGGCACAGAGCTGCAGAAATCTGTGGTGAGTTTTAAGGGGGTGCTGGCACAACCTCTGCTGGTGTTGTGTGCTGGAGCAGGAGACCTACCTTTGAAAAGTAAAACTGCTTTGTAAAATCCATTTCTGCTCTGTTCAGGAGCAGAGGGGAGCCTGTGCAGATGTGGGGAAGGGGAAGAAGGGATACTGCACAGCTCTGGGGCTGCACAGGGACACTGTATGAGTTTTCACTGAACACAGATTTGGTTTGTCCTTGCTCAGAATAAATCCCACACTCTGTTCACCACAGAAGCCACATGACTAACAGTCTAGCCTCGAGCAATGATGAAGTAGGCACAAAAAATTAAGAAGAAGGGTGCTCCTTTTGCTTATGCCCTATGGCTGGGGTTTTTTTCTGAACAAAAATGTTCCCTAGCCACACCAGTGAGTAAGTTTACCATTTTGGAAGCTGCTCCACCACACCCGTGGGATTGTGAATCAGGGAGAGTTGCTATTTATGGGAGGTTTCACCCACTTACCTCTGCTGTGCTGCTCTCTCTGCTTGTGGTTGGGCACAGCCAGTTTTGAAGGATGGGCAGCCAGGAGTAAAAATGTTATGGAGAAGGAATAATTTGTCTTTGTAGTTGGTGAATAAAAATTCACAATAGTGAGGGCAATCACCAGAAAGAGACAAATGAATTTCAAATCAGAAGTCAACCTGGAAATGATTTGGTAAGGAACCCCTGTACAGAAAGTCACAGTGAATGCGGATTTCCATAAATGTTATGGCAAAGCCTCCCCCAACTCTACTGCAGCAATCCAAGTAAACAAATATACAGGTAAATTCCTGAACTCACTTCCTAGCTCAGCCCTCAAGGTATGGACACACCCACTGGTTTGAGATCTAAGTCTAATTCACTCAACACTTCAGGGTTCAGATTAGTGTTCTGGATATCTCTAAATGACAGTGACGTGGAAGAGCATTTGTAGAAGCTGTTCTTCTGGCCAGGGCAATGATCCTGAACAAGTCCAGACTGTGTTTTTGTGCGATCAAATTGTCAAACTGAAGGCTGACAGCCTACCAGGCTTAGCATCTCTCATCATTCTGTAAACTGGAAGCCAAAAACCAGTGGCTAGGCTTGAAAAAGTTGATCTTGGTGAGCAGCAAGAAAGGTTAAAATGCACGAAGCTCTGTTAGTCATTGGGATTTATTTGCTCAGTTCTAATTTTAACTTTGGTTAGCCCAATAAAAGGTATCACATCACCGTCTGGGTAGCTGTCGTACAAAAAACAATGCAGCTACCAACTTTCCTCCATTGGATGACATACTTGGGCAGTAGCCCTTTAAAAAAAAGCATCAGCCTCTTTAGTGCACATTTGGTTTTCCATTCATTATTTTCCTGATGGTGAAAGCAATGTTATTCATCCCAGAGAAGAACAGATACACTGTATTTCAAAAGTTTAACCAAAACAGGCATTTTGCTGCAAATTTACATTCTTTCAGGATTTTTAAAACACACCTACAAAGTGGCTGCTGGGCAAAATCATCAATTTACAGTCAGTGGAATTTGGTAGGAAAAAAAGGCAAAAGGAAAAAGAAATGAATGACAGGATTGAAAGAGCTGACTGCTACCTACAAAAAGGCAGATGATGAGAAGGACTAAAAGCAAAGACTCCTCTCCTCATGAAATGAGTCAATAAATGTTAAATATAGAAAAACTTTTTTATAAAGGAAGAGAAAAAAATAGGAAAAAAGAAAAACGTTTCTCTGTGGCAGCTGGCATGGGAGCATTTAGATATGATTCTGCTGGGAATCCAGCTCTTTGGGTCTCCTCTTCCTCCTTCCATGCCCTCTAAGTAGCAGCCAGAAGGGACAAACCTCTACATTTGGAATACTGTTGCCCAGAACAATGGGGGAAATGCTCCCCTCACAAGTCACACTCCTCTTGACTGCTTTGGAGACTTGCACCCTGAAATAGGCAGTCCCATGTCATGATGAAAGAATCATGTCATACCACCATGAAATATCCAGTTAATGCTGGAACAGAGCATTCAAATACACTGCCAAGAGGAATTCTCTTTGTTTCTACTGGATCAGAAGCAATCACACCACATTAACCAAGCTGTATTCTTAGAAGTTCATAGGCCTTCACTGCTCAAATGAAAGGAAGACACTACACATCCAGGCAGTTGGAAAAAGCAATTTCTGTTATATATGCAGTAACTTGACTGTTCTCCAGTATTTACGGATCTTGACTTCATTATGCCATGAGGAGAGGGGAAAAAAAAGTACAATAATCCCCTTTATGTCTCTTGTAATTGAATGCAACCATGATTATAAAATATTGTGAGCATTTGAAGTAACTATTAATTATGGACTGCTCACTTCATAATGAATTGGAATATCATCTGTTATAGACCAATGTTTTCAACTCTAACACTTTCAAGATGCTGTGGGACTGATCTATCCTTTAAAACAAATGAAGTATTAAAATCATTAGAATAAAAACTCTTTTCTTTCCCAGAGAGACTGTAAACTTTGCAAACAGTCTCATCAGATTTTGCAAAGGAGGACTGGTCTAAGTCATCCTTGGATCAAAACCCTTGCTAGTTCCTAAGCTTGTCTAAGAATAGCACCTGTGCTACATTCATTAACAATGATAAAATGTCTCAGTATAGCCAGAGTACACTGAAGCGTCAAATTTTTAAATAGTATGTGAAATCCAGGAAATAGTAATTGTAACAACAAAATCAATTTAGAGAAACCATTGCAACTTTTAAAAGACAGAGGGCCAAGCTTTGTGCTCATCAAATGTCAAATTAAGTAAGTTCATTCTTCATAATAGAATGTGTCCTGGAAATACTTTCTTTCCACATTCTCTTGGTTGAGGTTCAGAGGGAGACCATGTTGCTCATTGCTTGATTTCCTAAACTATTTAATAGTGTTGCTATGATTGTTGAAAAGCTGCTATCATCATCCTAAGAGTGACTTCATCTGTAAGTGGCCGAAGTAACATGAATAAAATGCTCTGGGGTTTTGTTTTGCAAGGACCTATTTCACACGCAGCATCACTCTCTGCAGAGAAGCAATCACTTCTAGGGAGCAGTGTGGCAGCTATTTAATGAACTCCCACTAGCTGAGTCTCATGCATATTGTATTTTAGGAATAGTACCTTTAAGAGACACCCTCATAATTTATTACATCATCTAGCTAGGAGTTCAGTGGTGCTTATATGTCATTTTATTTTGACATGCAGCCCCCAGTAGGAGACTACGGATGCTCTCCTGTCAAAATCAATAGCAAAATACCCATTTAAATTTATGAAAAGTAGATTTGGGCCTCTAATCAGGTTACAGTAATGATTCAGGATGGCTGACCTCCCTTCAAGATTTCAGGCCAGGCAGCAGCTTACAAAATTGGAACAGCTTTTACCTTGTTTCTGCAGCTGAATATACTGTCAATCTGCTGGAGCTGTGGTGCAGGGGGAGCTATGATTGGCACTGATCATTCCCACTTAGGAAGCACTCCATGTCTCTATTCTGCTTATAAAGACGAATGAAAATATCAAACACTGTTATCACATTGTTCTAGAGCATTAACTAGTTTTGCAAAAAATAATTTCCCAAAGGAACATTTTTTATGATGACAGTGTGATGTTACAGTGGTGCTAGCAAACAAATGAACAATACAATATGTTGATGCTATATCAAATGGAGAACACTCCCATCAGAGTTAACATCAATTTACATGGTGTAGCCTAAGGCTGGGGATCTTTGCCAGGGCTTCTGCTTACTTTCATCATTTTTTACTTGATACATAAGGAGGATTTTGCTCAATCCTTTCATTTAAAGCACAAGAATGGATACTGGAATCCAATACAGCAGGTTCATCTGCAAGCTTGGATGCTTCTTACAGACATAGTAAATCCAAACACATCCAAAATCACGCAGAAGAAACATCAACCTACAATAACTGCACATGCAAATAAATTGGTATTTTACTCCCTTTCCTGATTGCAACACGAAACTCTTGAAAAATACCACAATGTTTTAAAATAACAATTATACTTATTTAAATCTATATTCATGTTGCATTTGTTCGTACTCCTTGATATGGCAGACGTAAAGATAGAGCAGTCAGGACACGTTGTCAGAGAAGACCAGGTCGATTCAATTAGCTGGGTTGTGCTTCCACTCTATAATTAACTAAAGCACTTGCCATACATTTAATGCAAACAGAAGTGCAGAGTATCTCTGCTGTGATCTGCTGGTCTCCTGCAAAAAGCACATTCCCCCAGGTTTGCAGCTTCTATGCAGCAAACAACCAGCTGGTCTTGCAAAGGAGGATAGAAACAATCATTACCGATACTATTGACTACTGTAAGAATTCACAAGACAGGGAACAAAAAAATAGAGAGGAGGTTCAAAAAGCATATTTTTTCAATGTTCATATAAATAACAAACTCATGTTGAACTTGGTCTACCTAGAGTATTAGGACAAATTCTCATTGAAAAAACACATCCATAACCCTTCCTGCTTGGATGAATTTTGTTAATTATAAAGCTGGCCCTGTGGGCATGTGCCCTCAAGAAGATCAAGGCTCATGAAGCAGCATAATGCTGTGCAAACTTTACCTTTGAGCTGCAAAGGAGCTAAGTCACCTGCAAACAGCACATGAAGATACCACATAAATACCAGAGCAACCTTATGCTATAATGGAGTGAATGATGAAAGCACCAAGATGTAAAGGGGTGACAGGAAACAAAGCTGTGGGAAACTCAAGGTTAATTTCAAATGAAGAAGTGATACAGAAGCCTGGTTTCAGGAGTATGTTATGTATTTTACAGTACTTTTGCACCAGTTTTGTTTCTTTTTTAGTAGATTATTTATAAACAAGAAGACGCTGATAAGAAGGAAAGACTTAATATGATGCATACCCTGTATTTTTTTTTTAATTTATTTTTTTTTGCGATGCTGGAAGAACTTCACATAGAAATACAATCTTTGCTCAACAAATTTCAGTTTATGGCAGTAAAATTTCTCTTTATAAGCAATACAAGAATATCAAAACTTATCTCTAATTCTCTCTGCACAGTAAATGCTGAAGAAGAGAAAATAAGACATTACAAAGCAAAGCCCAACCCCTTGAAAGCAGAGAAATGTTGTTTTTCTGTGTCACAGTTGAATAATAGTTGGACAGAAGAATGAATCTGGGGCTGGAAACTACAGTCTTAGTTTGAACTCAGCATAGTGTACAAAGCCTAAAAGAGGAGCAGTGTCCAGGCCTCCAGATTTTCGTCATCAGAGTAGTAATTGTTTTAATCTGTTTTTCTAAAATGCAATGGCAGAAAAACAAAATTAAAGAAAAGCCATTGGGCAATAATATTCTGAAAATAAACTTCTACCAAGAAAATAAACTTCAGAAGTATTTACCTGTTTAACAGAAAAATATATGCTTTATGTTGGGACTTATTTTAGAAAGTGTATTGCAAAGTTCTAGATAATAAAGATGCCATGACTCACAGTATTATTTTCAAAATGTCACAAAATTCCTTTTTGATTTATTTCCAATAAAATTGTCATTTAAAATTAATTTTAGTCTGTGAGCCACTTGAACCATATAAAATCCTACTCAAATAGCTAAAGGTGCAGATTGGCTGCATATTTAAACTGACCAGAAGAGCTGATCCGGCATTATTCTAAAATCCTGTTCAGAACAGTGTGACTGGCCACCAGTGCCCCTCTCAGCCTCAGAAACATCGCTGATGAGAACCAAACATACAGTTCTCCCAAACTAGCAATGTTTCCTTACATTCCTTACACCTCTCTAGCTTCCAAACTTCCTGTAATTGGCCTGATTTTTTTCCAGCCAAAAAGAACTTTCTTAAAAATTCAAACTACATTTGAGAACTGCTAAGAATTACTTTACAATATTTCCTCTTAGGCTGCTGCATAATGACTACATTTCAATTGCTTCCTTCCTCTGAATTAGATGGACTATTTGGCATTGGGGGAAAATAAGTAATTTTTATTCAATGCAACTTTTAAATCTTGATGATACTATCAAATACTACACTTTAGCACAATATACAAAGAGGTCATACTTTACTAGTATAGACAGTTCTACTTTTTTTTTTCCTTTCCCCCTCCCCTTTATTACCAGCACATTTTCTCCTTTTTAAAAGTATTCTCATGAGACCTTATTTTGCAAAGCACGGAGCAGAAAAGACAAATAAGAGTGCTTCTGAGCATTACATCTTAAAATGATAGAAAATAACTTAAATAAGAGTAGATGATATAATTGACCTGAGTGCCTACTTGTCATTTACCCTAAAATCCCAACGAAGCCAGGCAGCTCTGAGCACTGGGATCACATTCAATAACGGGAATCATGACAGAGTAATATATTTCACAGAAGTCTCATAGCAGTGTACTTTCCAGCTATATTATATGCCTATAATTTAGGATTCTCTGGTCCAGGATTCTACACCATTATGGTATGGGCTTTCTGTAATAACTGTGCTTGATTTTTCTAGATTCCCTAGTAGCCGCTGACAAGAGGACAAAAGAAGATTTGAGTTCTATAGTTAACGTTTAAGCCTAATAGCTACAGTAATTGATTAGTTCTCCACGGATTTTCTTTGGTCACTGAGGTGTGTACAGAGACTACAGGAGATTATTTTATTGTGTAATTTTCACAGCACAGCGGGGTACCTTGACAATGGGTTGGATACCACCCTCCTGACAAAAACCATGGGGGAGGGATCAGACTGAAGAACACTCAGAGAGCAGAATCACTCCATAACAAGCAGGGGGTAGGATTTTTCCTTCCTGGGAAAGAAGCAAGATTTCTGGCCCCACAACTTAGATAAATCTGAGGTTTCCTGGGGGACAGAGTCATTTTTGTTGGGAGCTACAGCTCACTTCAGCCCTAGAGGTATTAGAGGCCTTACCCAGTTCCTTGGCTACTGAGCTATTTAATAGCTAACATGCTGAAAAAGGCTTCTTGAAACAGTTACATCGTGTACTGAGCCAGAGTAGGGCCAGAGGGTTAAGCAGCAGATGCAGAAGGGCCGCAAAGCTGGTTTTGTTTTAGTGGTGGGTGGATGGAAAGAAGTTGAAAGTAGACAGGGAGATGATGAAGGTTGATGGCTTAAGACATTATGAAAAATAATGTCTCCTTATGATCCATAGATCAAGCTAGCATTGATCACAGCAAGTGTTACAACCTCTTTTGAAACAGCACAAAAGTGAGTTGGAGGGACCTTAGTACAGCTAGAACAGGAGCTGGTGAACCCCTGTTGAGGAAATCAACAGGAGTGTGGAATTGGAGATGGCTCATGCACTTGCATCTACCACAAATGAAACTGCAGCTATCATTTTCTATCTGCCATCCAAGAGATTGCAACTTATTTTTTGGTATGAACTAGCAACAATTGTTCAAATGCCTGTTTATACACTTGATCCAGGTCTCAGTTATTTTCAGTACCAAGTGTATTTTAGTAATATCTCAACTCACTCTCAGAAATCCAGACACGAGCCTGACTCTTCCAAACTCTAGGCCAAGGTCCTTTCAAAGTTTGCCTCAGTTTGTTTCGTGTTGTATTTCAGGCACCTTGCATGGCCCTGACCTTCGGAAGGCAAATACTCAGCACTTTCTAAAAACACAACACTCAAAGCAGCCTCCCACTGGATTAATAAAAATTAAGGCACTCAAAAACTGTTGGTTACTTTTGAAAATCTTACCCATAACTAGAGCAGAGCGGTTGACAAGAAAAGCAGAAATCACAGGTAACCATAAAAAGATCCATGTGTTGCTGTGCTCAAGGTACTTACAGTGTAAACTTTACTCCCGTTCATAGCGGCATAGTTAATGGCAAAAGGGTTTGCCCTTTATGTCCAGTAACCATATTTCACCCTGTATCTCTAGAGAGCGGGAGCCTGTATAAGCAATGAAAGAGGGGAGAAAAGAGTTGATGGATTACCAGTTTTTCTCCTAGTGGTTAATTCAGCTGTCTGGAATCATGAATGTCAGTACAGGAGGAAACGAGATAGTTATCTTTTGTTAAAACTGTGATATAACAAATGGTAAATCTAATCTCAAAGGGATGTGCAGTTCAGAATATCTTTTTCAAAAAAAAGACAAAACATATCCTGAAACAAAGGTTGCATTTAACCATGTATAAACAGTCTTTGATCAATCAACTGAATCCTTAAAAAGGGATGATATATCGCAAAATACAACACCCCTACCACAGTTGGGTTAGTGCTTAAACTTTGCTCACAGAAAGGATGATAGTAGTTGGCAGGGAGAACCAACCAAATTATTAGAGTGGAACTTTTTTGTTTTTATATAAATTAGCACAGTCCTCTCCTTCTGGAAGCTGCCATCTCTATGGAGTAAAATGGATTGGTACTGCTGCATTATAAATGCATCTGGCATCAGATAGAAATTTCTCCTGAGGGTTGTTGTCAGGGTTCGTGGCTTTTTGTTTCCTCTGCTGCATCCTCAGACAGATCTGTAAAGCAAAAAGGAGATGCTTAAAAATTTAGTGCAGTTGGCAACTACATGCGCTATATTGTTGATTCTATCAGCTTGTGAAAGCCTTGGTTATAGCTGGAGGAAACAATTTATTACATGCAAAACACTTAGGATAAAAATGCTTAACTTGCAAATTCAAGCACTCACAAGTTCAGAAAATAAAAAAGAATAATGCAATAAAGGCAATTTCACATCAGCTTTTCTATATGTATCATGGACGGTGACAGTTCAAACTACGAAGTCATGGACTACCTTTGCATCAGAAAAAAATGACAGAGAACAACTGGGCATATGATCTGAGACACAGTTACCCCAATCTACCTGCATTTATCCTGTCTCTTTTTCTGGGAAAAAAAGTGACCATACAAGCTGCAAAAAATGGAAAATTGAATGCACATGCTCATCAACAAAGATATACTTATATATATATATATATTTATACATATATATATGACTATCAGCTTGGGCAAGAGGAAAATAGCCAAACTCTTGTATTGACAATAACTTCTGCCTTAAACCAAGAGAATGAGTTTTTCCCATTTTCAAATATTAGTTCAAGAGATTAATCAGTCTTGGATAGGATAATACTCTTTGCAATAATGAAATTATTGACGGAATTTGAGAAGGGGATAGAGGCTCATAAAAATTTGCTAGGGAGCAAATATCTAGGGAGAAGGAAAACAGTGGATAATCACACAAATTTTTACACACACATACTCAAATTAAAAATTAAAAGTGGCTATTTCACCCAGCACTCTTAGTTTAGATATGCACTCTTAGTTTAGATTGAAAAATATTTAACTTAAACCCTTTTCTAATTAATTTAAGCCATCTAAAATAAATTTGCACCATCTCCAAATGATATATGAGTAATAATAAAATAACATATAAATTTTATGAGATTTGCTTTGATACGGTTTTTTACTTCTTCTCTGAAGAAGGCTGAAATCCCCCAACACACAATGAAATTATCCAGCAGGTCAGCAGAATAAAATTCAAGCATCCAGTGTTCCAAACCAAAGCCACCAGTCTCCTGTCATCCTAAATTGCTTTCACAATCACGTTCACACAGAATTTAGTCCCAACAACCTACACAAACTTAAATCAATATGCTTTCATTTAGCTCTGTGCAATTTCACATGATCAAAACCATCTAGATTATTTCCCAGCTTTTATTTTACACTTCCAATGTTTTTGGTGCTCAGGGATTTTAGTATTTACAGCGGTTTTCATGGGTGATGGTACTAAACTGAATAAATGCTATCTCAAGCCTTGAGATACAAAAGACTAAAGCAGTAAAATTTCAGCAACAGCTGGAAGCCCAAGGCCCCAAGGGCCTAAGAAGTTCCCCTTACTGAAGTTGCTACTTTTTTTTGTAAGGACAGTTAAAAGTACCATGTTAAGAACTGACTTGGGGTTCCAAAGGTCAGCCCTCAAATGGCCATTCTTTTGTTCATCACTCTCATCACGTAACACACGCTGGGATGCCAAAGGGACCGGCTGCAGGTCCCATCTTGTTTCAGTAATGATCATGGGGAAGGAGGTAGGTAGCATGATAATGAAACTTGTGGATTATAGGAAACCAAGATGAGCTACAAACACTGGGGAGGAGAAAGAAATATTGCCCTAGGACTAAGAGAATAACAAATACGAGAGAAGATAGGAGATACCATGTGAAATGCACTGTGGAAACAACAAACCGTAACTTTTTCCACTGTGCTACTTCTGCAGGGCTTTCCTCAGCAAGTATCTGGGTTCAAGTTATGCACTGGCAGTGAAACACCATAGCTCAATGCAATGTAGAAATCACTGCAAAGCTACAGTTAACACTGTTCCTGACTACATACCTTTGTTGAGCTATTCAGAGCTCTGCATAACAAAAGTACCAGAGAATATATTGCTTTCTCACCACAGTAAAGGGATATAGTGCCAGAGTTATGAAACTGCCTGCTGCACACTCCTATAAAAGCTGGACACACACATAATCTGAAGGAGAAACAGAAAAAAGGAGTTATGACTATGGTCAGCTCTTTGTACCCAAAAAGAATGGCTGCAGATTTACCAGAGACCAAGAGTTTACTAACTGTGCATTGATGTTGCACATTTAAGCCATGACATTGCCACTGCATAGTGCCCTCAGCCTCTTGACATTTGAGGACTGGCTGGCTACAGGACCACTAGGAACACAACAAAACAGAAATTAAAGAATTATAAAAATATCTGGGGGGGAAGAAACCTCTCAATGAGAAGGTTATAATATCATAATGCATTTTTTCCCTTTGGTAGGCTGAAAACATGGCCTGTTAAAAATTAAAGGGTAATAATAAACTTACAAAAAAAATTGTTTGAGCCAAAAAGTAACACCCAGTGCCCAAGACACTGCATTCAAAATCTGTTACTTCCCTGACATTAACTTCTTACAAATAACCCTTGTGTCTATTTCTACAAATTGCCATGCCAAAAGGAACCATGAATGGTTACTTTCACGAAAAGCCATGGATCCACTAAATCTAACACATTTACTGTAATTACTGGCTGGCAGAACTGAAGTCACAGAGCAGGATTTACCCTGGTTTCGCACACGTTTGCACACAGCTCTGTAGGTTCCAGCTACAGGGAACCTGGAATACTTCTGCATGGATCAAAGAACTACTACATAAGTAAACTGTGGGAGAGGTGAGCTGACAGGTGAGGCACAGACTGCAGCTACTTCTGTTGTGCAACTCCAAAATGGAAGGCAATACAGAATCAGGAAAATACCATTTGCAATAATCAGCCTTCCCACCTCTACCCTGTATTTTTTCCAACATGCAACTTTTATTAGCCATCTAGGAGAACAACATAAATGTCACATTGATCTAACTGGCACGTTTTACATTATAGCAGATGAGATAATTAACATCAGAGAGGTTTCTCATTAGCATATTCCAACAAGCTTAGGCAGATCCTAAAAAATACAGGGTATAAATATAAATTCTGAAGATTAAGGCTTCTTTACCTCATTTCATCAGGAATAAAAAAGCTTCCTTTCATCTTCATATCACCCATTTTGAAGTTCTCAGTGTTTCATTTTACAGAGCATCCAAAAATCCTATCATAACACTGGTCTGAGCACATACACTTAGAGAAATGTATATTGAAAGGTCTGTGTCTCTGTTTATTAGCACAGCTACAAACTGGGAAGCTGCTTTTCAAAATGATCGTGATAAATTTTAATTCAGCAGTAGGCAACTCCAAGAGCTTTTGGAGTTCAGTTTTCAAAACAGCCAGAATACATGATTATATTACTATCCTGATTAGTAACATGAGATTGAGGATATCTGACACCAAGAAAGTCACTTAAATCCCTCAAATGTCGTGTATTTGTCAATTACCACCCTCAAGAAAGCAGCTTCTATAAACAAAGGCAAAGAATACTTCAGTCATGTTATTTACCTCTTCAAAAGCATGACAATACACACATATCAATGAGTCACAGAAAGTTCATTTGTAGATCAAAATGTACTTTTGAGGTTTGAAAACCAAAAATTCAAAGATAATCAGTTACAGCGACGGAAGCACCAAACACAGCACAAAAAAACCAAACTTTCCTGGGATTATTGTTCATGCAGTTAGAAGAAAAAAAACCCCAATGACACATTTAAAGGAAGAGATGATATCTGAGCATGATGCCAGAACGGAGGAGAAAGAATCCTTTTCTGTAGTCATAAACCATTCACACTAAGCATGATGGTGTAAGGTTTAAGGATGTTCAGGTTAAATAATTAGGCAATGGAAGAAACTACTCAGGGAGGTGGCTGAGTCAGGGATATGGGGATTTTACAGAGATAGGGCAGATGAAATCCTAGAGGGGATAGTGGAAAGGAAGATACACAGGTTTTGAATTGGATGACCTAAAGGATCTTCTCCAATCCTATCATTTATGTTGCTATGATTCATTCTGAGGAGAACATTTTGGACTCTTATGAATTACTGGCTGAGTTTCCTGGATACTATTGTACATTAGTCTACTCTAAAGCATGCATAAAACTAAGTCAAAGTTGGCTTTGAAGTGTTTGATCTACCGTATCCAATACTTCCAGTCTCTTTTTCATACAGTGACTCAGAAAAGAGCTGTTATAACAAGACAAAAGTTATTTTGAGTTCAGATTAAGTTAGAAAAGGGAGGCACCCTGTTCTTCAGCTATTCCCACCTAAAAGAGGAAAAAAAAACACCCCGTCACATGGCCTAATGGTCAGTATTGCTATTTCTAGACCTGACATAAGACAGCTTTAGAACAAACTACAGCTTTAAAGTAACTGTTTTTCATAAAATTTTGGATCCAAAACTAAATGTTCCAAAAGACCAAAGTTAATAGCTTTTTTGTTAACAAAAGATGACAGATTTTTCCCAGCACCTTTAAATCATATTTCTGAAAATCATAATTCTTCTTTCAAGAAGGCCCATCTATTCATTACTAATAATTTTCTTTTTATTAAAAACTGCTTGAGGAAATGCATACCGCTTCCTTTTTCTTAGTATTTAACCTTCATTCTATAAACACAATCCAAAGGGCTTTTCAAAAAGTTGAGAAAAGTACCAGTCTTGCTTATCAAACAGACAGAGTTTAGTGGGAGTGAAAAATGGATTACTGTAAAATCAGCAAGCTACAAACTTTCCTACACTGCTTTAACAGGAGAAGCTGGACTTCACTGGTATTTTGTATCATTTTTAATGGGCTAATAAGCTGAGAGAGGCCTCAGCATTGCCTCTCCACGTCACCAGTGAGTCACTGACCACTGCACACATTAATTTAAAAATGCTCAGATTTTTGTATCAGAAAGTGGAGTGATGGTAGCTGAATAAGTGGGAAGCATGGCTGACTCACTTATTAAAGAATTGTGTAAAACAAATAAATTTGTTTTTCATTTGGTGTGACTGAGAGAAAGGGCTTCATTCAGTGAACTTTGCTTTGTCCTAAGGGACCATATACATCACAGGGTGGATAATGTGAGACAACCATTTCCATCCCTGTAAATGTGCCCCCCACTAACTGCGACTAATGTGACAAATCCAACTTACATGAAGGTATCCACTAAGTTTCTCAATGCCACAAAATAGCAGGGGTAGAAGGGGCAGCTCTGACCATGGGGAAAGAGGAGGGTCTATTCCCACAAAACTCACAAATACCTTGCTAAAGTCTTCCTTTTGTCAGTCTGACTTAATAGTGACATGTAGTAGCTGTGTAACACAATGGAGTTAATAAGGAGGTAACAAGGACAAAGGCAACATTTACTGAGTGTCCACATAGGGGTTTTTTTTTTAATTAAGTTTTAAACAACTTACAAAGTTCTTGTGCATTCATGCCTCTAGGCATTAGCCCTCAGTAGCCCTCAATACACTTCCTTTAGGTCTTTCTTCTGAGCTGTACTTGGAAAATGCCCAAGACATATGAAATGTTTCTCACATAAAGTTACCAAATTTGAAAACTAGGAAAAACATCCAGTGGCAACACTAAAATTTCCCAAGGTGCACAGCTTCTTCTTCTAATGACCCCAGTTACATACACATGTACATATAAATATATATATGTACATACATGCACTTCACATACACACAGTTGGAATAAACAAATTCTCTAAGAACCAAGGGGCTGTCAAGCCACCAAATCCAGCTTACATATATAGATATTAAGGAGATCAAGATGAATGGGATGCTAGTTAATTTGAAGCAATGTAGAGCGCTGTAAGCAGCACTCTTAACAACAGTGCTTTAAGTTCCACTGAGAAACAACAATAAAAAAAAAATCCAAAAATATATACAGAGCAAGCTGAGTATGCCTGTAGGATGCCAAGCTGTTTCAAAAAACAGTTACCTAGCTAAAATTATGTCAATGATCATTACTATAGGAAGCATAATTTCGATGAAGTCAAAATTTTGGATGAAAAACGCTCAGTTTCTCCAAATATCGGACTTCCCACAATCATTTAGCAAATCCTGGACATTTTTCTCAGAAAGCTAGCAATGATTTTGAAAATTGATAGTTTTCATTTAGAGATGATCTCAAGAAGTCACAAATGACACACTTCAGCTGGAACTGATATTTCTTACCAGGAAGTAAATCCTACAAATGAGTTTGCTTTTCAGTAGCCAAACTTCCCTTCTTTCTAATTAGCTATCTGCCTCTGTCAGGGTGGTAAATTAATTCAGTGGCTTCTAAGCCAAATATACACAATGCAAATCAAAGACTTAAGTAATTATGGCCATACAAACACCATTGCTTCAATTTTTTCTTCATCATGCCTATATCTTCCCATTCACTGCAACCCCACAGTCCTATTCAGCTTTTCAGAAATATTAGGGGTCTTAGAATTTGCTTTCAGAAAAAAAACCTACTCAGACCACGTTCCTTAAGATAAAACAGACTACAATATATTAAAACCGTGATCTTTTTTGTGCGGACATAGCTCTTGGCTTTTTCCTGGGGAGAAGCAATGCCACAGCAATCAGTCTTTTGCCTGCCTGATTCGTTGTGCTGTTGTGTTGACTTGCCAGACAGATGACCAGTCAGCTGACTACTAACAAATCCTTTATCTTTGATCACTATGACAGATAGGCAAAGCTCCAGGGGTAGGTTAGCTTTAGGGCAAGATTTTCCACCATTTTCATATGAATAGCAGTGAATCCTACTCCTGGAGACAACCACCCAGTGTCTGCCTGCAGGAAGATCTAAGAGCCTTCACGGATACCATATATATACATATATATATATATATATATATTACAGTCAACTTCTACTCCTACAGGTTGGCTGCAGCTCATAATGGATGTCTTGAAGATCTACAACGTCCCTCTTCAAACATTCCTCATCTACATAATGTCACTTGAGCTAATACTGAGCAAACTTTTCAGCTGAGATTATTTTCATTTGAAATCTATAAATACGGCTCAAATAAGGCATAGGTCTATTTCCTGCTGAATTTATTGGAACAATTTGGCTAAAAATTAAATAACTACAGCATTTTTAAAAATTTAAAATTCTTTGAATCTTTATTTCACACTGAAACACTGCAAATAAACTTTCTTGAATATATATATTTAAAATAAGTTAGTTGATATGAAGTCTAAGTGAAATACTTAATTCGAGGAGAAAAAAAAGAAACCTGAATAAATCATTATAATCACATTACAAATCATCATAAACCACAATTTTTTGAATCTTCTTTCTTCAAGTCAGAAACTTAAAAAAACCCCAAACCAACCAGTTATTCACAGACCTCTACTCTTGTTACTGTGTACCTGTAACATACATCAAAATAGCGCAGTTATCCTCTTAATATGAATGCTATCGTTGTTAGAATGAAGCTTTCAACAAACTTATCTATGATACATCTATACAAGGTACAGGCAGCTTTATCCAACACCACCTCCAGTAAAACAGAGAATAAAAAGTCTACTAAGTTAATAGGTGAAAAGATACCTCACTTTTTCATGAATAAAGTGTCTGACACAAACTTGTGCGTAGGGTCTGCGCTGTGCTTCTTGTATGAGTTTAACTGGTAGGGCCCCAAAACAACTCAGTACCTTTGTACATAAACATCAGTTTCTCCAGAAGAGATTTCCAACGTCCATTATAGCCTACTGTACACATAAGCCCATGGCTCCTCAGTACCAGAAAGATATAACAAAATAGAAGAAATTCCAAAAAGAACAGCATAAATAATTGTGTGATTTTGTAGAAAACAGCAGAGAGGGAGAGAAACAAAATAGCTAAAGGCACAGCAACATTAGGAACTGTTCAGTAAAACAGATATGAAAGAGGATCAAGAAAATGAAGTCAAGGAAAGGAATATTCAAGGCTGCTTTAATGCCATGTATTTTCCCTGGGGAAGTAGTGGAAGCCACATGGCTTATGACATTTGCAAATTAGTACCACAATGAAGACAAAAATCTGGTGGTCAGGAAGATGGTCAAGCTGATATAACAAGAGTTTTCCATTTCTAACTTCTATTACCGTACAGCAGATCTGAGGTGCTACAAATTCCTAAGCGCTGTGTAATATTCACAGAAACATCAGCTTTTGCTTACCATCAAGTATTCAGCAACTGAATACTCTTCAGTATGTTGCTCCTTGTTAAAATGGAACATTACACTGCAAATGATAAAATCATATTCAAGATTTCCATGGATTCTTCTGGAAATAACATACAACAGGATTTTACCATTTGATGTCATTTTTCCTTTGGAGTCTTGTGGGAAAAAAGACTTTGGTAGAGAAGTAGGTTTGAGGAAAAATGTTAATTTTTTTTTT
>VYXD01002488.1:1496737-1723324 GCA_013397195.1 Hylia prasina
TTTTTTATTATTTTTTTTTTTTTTAAGAAAGGAAAGAAGGAAAAACTACTTTTGTATAATACTTTCCAATCTTGAATTTCACACATACTTTTTAAGGTACAGTATATGAGAAAAATGCTGCAGGAGGTTTTTCCCTAATGCAATCTTTTGATAAGTCTCAGAGCTGGCTTAAAAGCAAAAGAACAAAATAAAAAGAGTGTGTACTAAAGTAACACGAAATACCTTATAAATGGACACTTAATTCCTTTCTATTGCTCACCAACATTCTTAATATGCTTTTTCTTGTTGTTGTCTTGGGCTTTTTTGATGCCATTGCCCCTTTTCATAAAATCTTATATTTGCAAATACAAGGGACAATTTTTGATGAATGGAGTGGCAGACTATCATAGAATCATAGAATAACCAAAATTGGAAGGGACCCACAAGGATCAAGTCCATCAAGTGCTGTATTAAAAGCACTTCTTATTTTTTATCTGATATATCTTCTAAACTTCTTAATATCTCAAGATACTAAACACCTCCTTATATCCACTACTTTTCCACTGCTAACAGTCTTGTCTCATACAAATGGAAGTGAATTACCCCTACTACACCCCTGAATATTTCCAGGTATATCTTCTTGGCCATAGTAACTATAATGGGAATTTCAGTACTCACAACAAAAACTGTAAAGCTACTACGAATTTGATGATCCAATTAAGGATCTTTATGGCCCCCAAAGCTGAACAACCACTAGAAATTTCTGTGCCCTCCAAACTCACACCAATCAGCAGAACCAGAAGAAGGGCAGCACTTTGTGTGACTGAGCCTTTTATCACCTCCAGAAAGAGAGTAGAAGCCAACACACTGGCATCTAAGGCTTGGAATGATGAAAGTAACAGTTTTAAATGTATTATGGATTTTCTCATGGGCTCAGGAAGCAATAAAAGCTAAGTACAGTCAGACTGCAGGAAACCAATATAGCATTCATAATTTTTTGTGACTTTAGGGAAAACATGCTCAACTTTTATAGACAGTCAGTTCAGTATTACAAATTTTCAGGAAGTGTCACTGCTATGGGATTCCCACAACAAATGCAGGTTATGTTGAAATTACTGTTTTCTGCAAGGACACTGCTCAAAATAAATTCATGTCATGTAAATTATGTGAATATCCAATGCAACACAACTCCTTCATCACAGGCTTTTCACAGAAGTGGATACCAATGATGCTAGGAAAAGCAAGATTTGATTCTGGTGGTTATATACTATTATATTACATTGACTATTGATTAACAGGGTAAGTGCCTGAATAAAGCTAAGAAAGCAAAGACAAACACGCTAAATCAAAAAACAATCCCAAAAGATCTAATATGATAAAAAATTCCAGAAAATAGACTGAAGTACTAGGAGAAGGAGACCTTTTGTTGTGCAATGTTTCAATTTATCAATCAGTGCAGTTCTTTCCAGCTCTGGAGGAAGTTTAAACAACATCAGTGGCTTGGCACATTTTGAAACGAAGTGTCGAATTCCAACATAGTTAAAGAGTATACCACAGATAGTAAAAAAAAAAAATAAAAATCCTTGATTTAAGGTCAGGTACTGTAAACACTTACTGTGGTTTATGAGTAAGTAATTCAACTGAACTTAGGGAGTCCTGTAGGAATTCTTACACATGTAAATGCTTGCAGTCGAGCCTAATTTTCATACTATACAGTCTTTTAACCTGACAACCAGTTTTTTTATTCTGATGAGCAGTATAACATTACCAATTAAATATTAATTTATGCACACAATGATCTCTCTTGAAGCATGAAATTTAGATTTCCCTGATAAGAACATCCATTTAGTAACAATTTATTTTTTAAAAATCTATTACACTTTATTGTGCCCGTGACTTTCAAGTAATGTTGATACAGGGTTTTTGTGGGAGGTTATAAGTCTAACAACAATCTGGTGACATCACCCAAGGAAATTCCTGAGTCCTATATTACACTTAACTCTACAATTTTGTTGAAAACTTTTGAGACAGAAAAGCATCTGTTTCCTAAGAAAGTGTTCTCAAAGGAGCTTCTGCTTTTACACATGGCAGTTCTGATCTCTCACTGCAGGAGAGCTTTACATCAAAGTTCACAAAGAGCTCCAAAAGCTCCATTGGAGCCTCTCAAGGTGATAGTTTCAGCAAAATTACAGTGAGAGAAATGTTACTGAGAGACATTTTTTATAGCAAAAGTGAAATCCAAATAGAGTAGATGAAGATTTATCAAAATGTAGACATATTCCTACTGTGCCTGCCCATCATCTGTTCTGTTAGGATCTTAAAGCAAGCAGGTCTCTCCCAATGCATTTGTAGTTTACAGGTCTTGTTGCTGCAATCAGGGGTATTGTTGGAAAAAGGGCAATATACCTTACAAGTGAAATGTTTTGAAAGGAGCTGTGAGTTAAGGTATAGACCAGTTTTGGTTTAATCCTTACTTGGAATGGTGAGAGTGTTTTGCAGCCTCTCATCCATGAAATCATGGTATGCAGTCCATGAAATCAAACTAAACAAGAAAATAAACATCATCCTCACAGTATTTTCAGCTAAAGGTGCAAAAATATGATCACCTGAATGAAACAGGCCAGCAGAAATGCATGATTGGACAACTGAAAACCACTCATTCAAGCGTGAAGATAAATTTAATCCATAGATGATGAACAAGAAAACAGTAAAACATATGAATAACAACATATATCAAATTTTTAAACACACTGTTTAAAAGTAGCACCTACCCTCCTCTCATGCTTTTCAGAAGGCAATAAAACTGAAACACTGAAATAGGTCCAGGTAATAGAATCCAAATTTAATGGATTGCTGTATGGACTACCCAGCAGCTCAAGATAGATGGTTCCTTTAGGCATGGTGGAATATGCTTACCACACCATATCTGCTGCACTCACACAGGAGAAATCAAACTGTGCCATCAGCAATAGTAGCTGCCTGAAAGATTCCATAGCTTTTACCAGCCTGCATTCCTGCGCAGGAGCTTGGAAAAGGAAGGCCAATCATTTTAAAAGTTATATACAGATTTAAAAAAGAATTAGCTGTTCTCACAATTATCACCATCATATATAGGATGATAAGCTAAATGACTTAATATTTGTAAAACTAAAGTGGATCATATTGAGAACTATCTTCAGAGATTCTGCAACACTGCTTCCCTTTCAAGCCAAGACTGTTTTAAATGACACCATAAAAATGCTTCCAATGCTTTTTTACCTTCTAAATTCCAGGATTTCCAGGATCAAAAAGCTCTCTTCCTTTATCCTTTCTCTAAATCTCATCTAAAAATCCCTTTATCTGGCATATGATGCTACCTTCAGCAGACAATACCCAGATCTGGCATACTTCAAGTCTCATCTTATTTTCCAGGCTCATCCAGGAGAGAAAAAAATACATGAGGAAGAAGATAAAGTCTGAATACAGTTTAAAAAAAATCCCATTTTTTGTGAGATCTTTTTGTATCATTTTGACACACTGAGCTCTCTATTGTAACTCCATGACACACTGAGATCAATGGCTGGACTTGATGATCTTAAAAGTCCTTTTCAACTTAGACAATTCTATGCTTCTATAATTCTATCATTAGTGCAATCTACCTAAAACCTTGGGTGTAGACTATTATGAACAGGAATAAATAATTTTAATTAACTTAATTAACTGATGGAAATAATACAAGGCCCTGTCATATCTTCCTTAAAGGCTCTGGCTCGTTTGTCCACAAATCACATCATCTACTTTCTCTAATCAATGGGTACTCAAATTCATGACAGGAACTGGCATTGGTCTTCAGGGTGGGAACAAAAGTGACCCTCAAAGCTCAATGGGATCATGAGTCAACTGAAGTCATGAGTCAACTGCAGCCTGTTGCTGATTGACTCTGCCTCACCAGTAGGTGTTACTGCAGCCATTAATGCCGAGTGCTGTACCGCTGCAGGGATATGCATGCCTGCCAAGGTACACAAAAAACATCCAAACCAAACTAAAATCTGCCAGGTCCTGAAAATATCACGTAACACCCTGCCCTGTATCTACAACAGCATCCAAAGTAATGTTTGGGAGAGCTGACCACGACCACACCCATCCCTGTGTCTGCTTTGCAGCCTGAAGGCTTTTCATTGACGGCCGTTCCACTTAATCATTCAAAGCGATGCTTGGCCATTTGATTGCTGTGATTTAACACAGTAATAACAATAATCCAGACTATGCTTAAACCACTCATAGTACTTCCAAAACTGTTTATTAGCATTGGCTTCTGCTTTACTAGCTATTTTCAACACTCTTAATTCTGAAGTTCCTCCTCTGGCACCTCCAAGAAGGCCAAGTGTATATGAAAAAGGCTGCCTTATTTTTTGTTTGACTGAGCAGTTGATAACTGCACTTAACTTCACAGTTTATTTATCTAACCTCAGTTCAAGCCATCTAAAATGCCCTGTGCATTTCAACTTTAGGTCCAAGACAGAACTGTATACAGAACACAGTCTCTTTCATTTCTATCTTGAAATGAAATTCAATAGCTCCTCTTCAACCCATGAGTCAACTGCAAGGCCCTCATTTAATAATCCCATCCTTTTATTGCAATCACAGTCTGAAAATTCAGGCCCCCATGATCAACACCTCTGAGCAAAGCATCAGACACACCAGACTGAGGACTTCTGTCATGCTTTGACTAAATCCTGTCTTTGAGCTAGTTCTTTCCAACTGGTAACTGAGACTCTTTGTGAAGACCTCCACAATGGGAAGCTCACCACTGCCAGTTTATTCTGTCACAGTCTTTCAGCACAAGACACACTTTCCATGGACTGGAATGACTTCTTTCTTAATGCATGAGTCTCAATCCTCCCTCTTAGTAGAATTCACAGGAACTGAATGCATAATTTAAGACTTGTACCCCAACAGAAGTGAACATTTTACCAAGGAGCCATTAACATTGGACAAAGAAAAGGGCATTTTCACTTAAAAGTAGGTTTTGTTCAACAGGCAAGTCACAAGAGCAATAGACAACATAAGTTTTTTTTGTTGTTGAATATAAAATATCTCACATTGGTTTTCTGAAAAACATCCTCTGTTTAAAATATGCACTAACATTTTTATCAATGTTTCTAAAAAACTTACACAGCTTTTCTTTTCTATACAAACACAGTACATAAAAGGCAGAACTATGCATCCTTTCATCTATACACAATAAGAAAGAACAGCATTTCTCTGGAAGAGTTTTTTGCTGTAAATCCAGTGCTTATAAAATCAGTGTAATTGAAAGAAGGTGGGATGCAGCACAAGGTTTCTCATCATTCTAAGTGTACAGTTCAGCTCACTCAAATAATAAAAACTCTATGCTTATTCAGTCTGATACTTCTCTTAAAGTGAGGCCACTTGATTGTGCCAAATAATGTGGGCCCTCCAACCTCACACCAATCAGCAGAACCAGAAGAAGGGCAGCACTTCATGGGACTGAATTGTCTAACTTGGACTAAACTGAGAATACTAAGCTAATTTTCCTAGTGAACTGTGCTGTACTTGTGTGATTTCTACATTATGAACAGACATTATCTATAAGAAAAAAGAAAACTTTCTTAAGTCAGCTTCTTTCAGATTCCTTACGTTACTGGTGAAAACTTAAAGGATAATATACTTGAGATTAAAAGTTAAAAAGAATATTATTACCATGATGAAAATAAACCTATACAGTCATATATAATTAGGAAATCATGTACATACTTACATTCACTCTGCCAAATTCTGCACCATCACCATTATTTTTATTTGATCTGATAGATGGAAGACACTCCTTAGACTATTTTCTTTAAAACTCCAAACAGCAAATAGCACCATCTTTTTCAGTCATTAAAGATGTACAAGTTGCTAACAAAACTTTTACCGCATTCATTTTTTGCTAACTTAAAAGTAAGAAGAAGATAAAAGGATAACTTGCATTTCATTATGTTGAATTGTAACAGTGAGAAAGAAAAACAAAGAAGATAAAGTAGAGGTTTACATGGTAAATCTGCTGATTGTTGAACATGTTGAGATAAAATAACAGCCATAAATCAAATTGAAACACTTGGAAGTATTAAAAAGACCAGGTAACTTTCTAGGGTCTTTCATTCTTCCCATTTCAAGTTATCTATTTACATAAAAAAAACTCATAAATTTGGCTCATGGCTGGTATCAAACAAACATTAGCTTATTTCTTTGAAATATGACTTGCGAAGGAGTGAACTGTCACCTAAATTTGCAAAGGCAGTTCTTCTGAGATCTGAATCCAGCACTGAAGTGCCAAGAGGCCAGAACAATGAAATCAGAATTCTTTTAAGGCTGACATTCAATGCGGGTACTGAACATAAGCATATATATATGTGTGTGTATGTGTGTGTGTATGTATGTATATGTATATATATGTGTATAAATATATCTTTGGAACAATGCAAAGTCTGCATCTTTACCCTCATGTAAAGATTTACATGATTTATAAGTGGAGAAACTATATCTGTTGTTCATACCCACATGGGACAGAGCTTATGAGCCTCATGCTCTGTTCTGCAGAAATATGAGGGTAAAGATTGGGCATCTCAAATGGTGTTGGTTCTTCCTCTCTTCAAGTGATGCAATTTTCAGTACAATCTTTTTACAGAACTTTTACAATCAGGAAGGAAATTTTAGAGCTATTGAATTCATCCTGCTTTTTAAATTACGGTTGTTCTTTAATGTGTGGCATTTTTGTAAAGCTAACTGGTGGCAAAATCGTAGGGTTATTTTTTAAGTTTAATACCAGCCTCTAACTAAGAAGCTTCCTTATGGACTATTTTCCTAGTCATGTATGTAGTTAAATGTAATGGTGGGAGCAGATACCTCCATGCACAGGTACAAACCAAGGGTCAGCACTGGAGACCTCACATGTCCTGAGCACAGACAGCTCTGCCACCCCCCTGAGATGTGACCTGGAGAGCTGTAACCCCTCTGCTCACCCTCCTGGCCCTCAGCTGCTCTTAAGGCATAGAGAAGATTTCAAGGAAAAATGTGGAAACCAATTTCTGTGGATTGCTGCTCACAGAATAAAGAGAGAACAGGAATCTATAGGCCAAAAACTTCCCAGTGAGGGTTTGCAAAACAGGTGCTCATTTTCAAAAGAAAATAATGAGGTTCTGGGTTTTTTGTTTTTTAAACATATAGTCCTGGATGAAGCCTAAATTGAAGGTCCTTATTCTCAGAAGCATAAGAATGATGTGGAGCTCTTTCAGCTGCTACCATACAACTCTAAAGGTGCATCACCAAAGTGACACTTGGATCGCTGGGGAAGGATGATGTAGTTATGCATCTGGCACATGTACAGCAAACACAGAGCACCTCTGTGTTGGTGAAACTCTCTGTTAGGAACTTAAAAAAAAGTTAGCTGGAGCTAAACTGAGCTGAATTTGTGTATTTTAAAGGAATACTGGGTATTACTGAGCAACCTTTAGAAGGTTGCTGTTCACTGGGGCAGACCACTTCAGGAAACAAAGCATTGGTAACATGAAAACATATGCAAGCAACCCTCACTTTTCACAGATTTTAAAGAACAGAAGGGCTTCAGCTATGATGCTCTCAATACAACCATCTAGTAGTTGCATGCCTGAAATAATAATGAATATAGAATTTCACCCAATAATTTACTCAACAAACCCTTAACTTCAAGTTGAGCTTTTTGAAGTAAAAATTTCAAGTGAAGAATGAATCACATCTGTAAGGAAGTTATAGCTCTCTGCCCAAAATTTTCCCTTATTTCTAGGTCCAAACTTTTCTTGCTTCTCCTTCCAGGCACGTACATGTGCAATACATTGGCTCTAAAATCATTATCTGCTTTTGTTCATCTCTACTTTACATCAAACAAAACACAAGAGGAAGTAAAAAATAGCTGTAATATGCACATTACAAAGCACTTAATCTCATGGCTGGTGACATACAAACTACGAGATAGCAATCTGGAATATAACACACATTGTCTAATGAAATTGCCATTGCTTGGATAGCGAGTTCAGTTTGCCAGTACTAGAAGGATTAAGTCTAGGTAAAGCACATATCCAAGCAAATTATGCCCAACATGGACAGTTTCCTCATTTGTCAGGGAGTACTTAAGGAATGAAGGAGACAGAAATGACACTCACTACAGCATGCTTTTGCAGATTCAGCAGATTTTTCTCCACAGGATAAGTAACAGTCTGGTGGAATTCTCTCTCTTTTTTCCACAGTGTGTTGGAAAGCCAGATAACCTGGCTTATGCAAAATGTTTTGCTTTAATAAGTCATTCTACTGCAAGATAATTTTCTTTATAAAATAACAGTACTTCTGTTTACCAAATTTGCTACTCTGCACATTGAAACTTTATACCAGAAGTTTCCCTGCTGATTAGGAAGGATGCTGATGTTTTCCTCACTAGAAGGCACTGGCAGAGATATTTCCCCCGAAGCTTTCAACTTCAGTTCCATAACACAGCAACAACAGTAGAATAAGCTTTTTGTTAAGAAAGATGCACACTTTATCAATAAAGAAGAAATTATGTTAGAGGAGCAGCGTGTAGAAAGATAAACTACATATTTGTTCAATATCCTAAAAATACCATTTGAGCCCGTGAAGTAGGAAAACAAGCAGTATGGGAATGCAATTGCACCCAGCTGCATCAGTAGAAGAGTCAAGGGCAAGACCAGTTTTGAACTATGGGTGGCTCTCCATTACCTCTGATGGATGGCACTGACCAAAGACTGTGGCTGGTGGTGAACCCTTCAGTCGGGCTTGCAAGATTAAATGACTGGCAGGGACAGAGCAATGCAAGCTCTCTGTGGGACACTGGCTGAACTGAGGTAACAGAATTCATAGTATAAGCATAACATTTCAGAAAAATATCATTTTACCATGTTCATCAACAAACCAAGAACAATACCAGGAACATAGTTACACCCACATCTACATCATCTTCTACCATAATCTCAAGTCCTAAAGTCATTCCTGGCAGCTGCTCCACAGAAGGCAGCACTGCTAGACCAAAGACAGCAGCTCAGTAATTTAGATATACATAGATACTGGGACCAGGTCCCCTGCTAGCGTCACCCGGCTGAGAAGCAACAGGCTACTGTTGCTTTGTATCTAACCACTTCCTGGCTACAGCTTGGCTATTTAGTCTTTAGCCACCTGGTTTATATTTCATTTGCAAAAATAAAAATAAACAATATCCCTCAAGGAACAACAAGAATACTGCAGAGTTTGCAGTTTCTGACCAGAGACGCAAGGAGATGGGGCCATACGTTCTCTGGTACCTAAGCCACAGGTCAGGCCAGTTGCCAGCTAAGCCAATATTTCTGGTTTGAAGTATCTGCCGAACTCTCTCAGACAATTAGAAAGATTTGTTCCATCACTGAAATAGAAAACCAGATTTAAGAATGGCTGTGTAAATAAACTGGAAGCTCATTCAAAACCTGGGACACAGAGGCCAGCTATTTCTGGAATACAAAGAAAATTAAGTTGAGAAAAGTTTGAAGTTATCATTCTGCTTATTTCCTTCACTATGAATGCAGACACAGGAATAAAACTGGCTCCAAAATATAAAATTTAAAGAACAAGGTTAACATATTTTAGCTGCTTCACTGTGGATAGAATTAGACTTTTTATTTTATTGATGACCTTAAAAGTCACTTGCTGAATTAAAAGCTGGGATTCCTATCTTTTCCTAGTAAATGCATGTTCTATTGCAAATAATTGCATTTAAAACTGTAATATCAAAAGCATTTTGTAAATAAACAAATCCATTGTAACGTTTTGTGGATATCTCATATCTAATAATTTTAATTTATCCACTTTTAATTAACTTGGGGATTAGTTCTTCCTACAAAATTAAGTTTCAGGATTAAAGTAAACTCTGTAGACCAAAAGCCTGCTTAAAGTTGCTCAGGTAGCGTGTAAAAAATATAACTTGTCAATTAAGCATAATTGAATAACAGCATTTTAAAACTCTGTTTAGAACTTTAATTCCCAAATGAGTTCAGTTACCCAGATCTCATTGGAATGTGATTATGATTATTCTCCTTAGCAGTCTTTTAGCATGGTGATGGGAACCTGAAAGGAATCAAATGGGCACTTACAATCTGTCTCCAGAAAATACAGAGCAAACTCATTTTGTAGCCCTTGTGAGCTGGACTCACAACCCTCAGTCCTGGCAGGGTGGAAAGGGAAAGAAGTGCTTTTGTTGATCACCCCCTTATTTTCTTATGCCCCAAAACAGCTACACATCTTGTTCCCTGTCTACTGATTCCAATTCCTAATTAACCAATAGAGGAGAAAAAACCCAAAACTTCTTTGGCAATTACTACACTTATTTTCACACTGAATTGAAGGGAAAAAGAAAATTTAAAATTCTGTTGATTTGCAATTGCAATGTTCACATGGTGCCTCATGCCATGGCACTCAACCAGGGAAAAACTTAATTTATGCTTACATTTTAGCACACATGTATTTCCATTTATTTCTGTATCAGTATGCACAAGTTTAAAGTTAAGCATGATCCAATTTTTTAGAATAAACGAGGTAACTCCTGCTTTCCATTTCCTTCTGTGCTTCCGCTTCTGCCAAAAACCAAACCTTTGTTTACCTTTAAGAAAAAAATAATCTTTCAAACATTACTTAAATAAAAGCACAGGAATGTTGTTAGCTCTCAGTTGATGTTTCTTTCATAAATACATCCAATCCATTTGCACTTTGGGTTTCCACAACATCCTGCAGGAAGCTGTACTGCAATTTACACGCCATGCACAAGGGCATCCCCTTTATTTTTTTGCAACCTTCTGCCTGATATTTCACTCAATGGCCCAAATTTTAGTATTTTGAGGATTTGGAAGTTGTGGATGCCCCATAACTGGAAACATTCAAGGTCATGCTGGACAGGGCTCTGAAAGCAAGCTGATCTAATTGAAGATGTCCTGAGTTACTGCACACCATTCAAGCTTTTCTATGTCTCTATCATATCATTCTCCTTTCTTCTATTCTAGAAAATATTACCATGAAGCACCTTGGCTCTGGCTTAAATTTTGTCCTTTGAATAGGTCTCCTCCCCCTTCTTTGTCTTTCCTGTACTCATGGAACAGCATCTCCCCTCTCCATATTCTAATAGATCCTGTAAGTGCCTTGGTAAGTCTATCACCTCTGGACACCAATTTCCTAACCCAAGTAGGAATTTGTCCCTCTGGGTAAGTGGTCACAGCTGGGTAAACTAAGGGGTTTTTTTTTTCCCCCAGTCAGACTCTCTTGCAAAAAGATTTCCAGTCACGTACTCATCCCTCCTGCAGCAGCCCTGAGAGGAGCTAGCACAGGTACAGACAACACTTCTGTTTGTAAAAGGCCCTGTTGTTCTAAGCAGGTGAGAGACAGGAGATACCAAACTGGCTAGATTGCCTTCTTGTGCCTTTCCAGACATTGTGCTTCCAATCCTGCTCCTTAGATGCCAAATTCCTGCCAGCAGAATGTCCTCATTCATGACTGTCACAAGTACAAACAGGACTCACAAAATAAATGGATTCAAAACTAAACCTAATCCCCAAACTGTGACAGAAGTTATGTGAGTAATCCCTTATCTGTCAAGGCTGTGCTCCACTTCCTCTGAACATTTCCCACCAAAAAGGGCAGAGATGAGCACTGCAGTTCAGTTGTGGGAAGCTGCTGGCATGGAAGGAAGCTCCAGCTGAGCTCATAATGGAAACCACCTGCCCCTTCACTATGACAGAACAGCATTTCTTATTATATTCCCCTATATTCCTTACAAGACAGGAGATTTTCAGTGTCATGCTAGAAAAGGAAAGACAATTGCAAAGGATAAATGCATACAAAGGAGGTTAAAAACATAAAACTACTCTTTTTTATATATACAGTGGGTACACTCAGCATCTCAGTGGGTTAGTAAAACAAAAACATATAGTGCAAAATGTGGTGGAAAAGAAATAGAAAGTAATAGTTATTACAGCAATTTCTTTTTATCTCAAGATAATGTCATCATTGCAGACAATAGGAAAAAAAAGTCCATCTGCTTTCAATAACCAATGTGTTGTTGGCCTATCAATGTCCCAATCTGGGTTACCAAAGCATGAACTAAGAACTAAGCACAATTGGCACGAGTCCCTTCACCTTTTCCCCACCTCAGCTATATTTTCTAGTTTGGATGTCATACAGAGCACATTGAAAGTTAACATTCCATGGAAAAATGCAGTGTTTTGGGTCTCGGACTTTGTTGATTCAATGCATTTGCTCAGTTTTTGAGAAGTAAAAAATAAAAGTAAAATCAGCTACAAGAAAGAGGCAGATGAAAAAAGTGCTGCCACTCTACAACTGGTGACAGAACAGATGATATCCTCCTCTTTTTAAATCAGTATCACAGTACCAAGGCATGAAAGTAAAAGGGAGCAGCACCCTGTTGAATAGAGCGCTCACAGCACTTTGAGCCAAGTCAGCCAAAGATCATTTGGGGGGACCTAGCAGCAAACTCCCAGGCCCTCAAAGTCATCAAAAAGATGGTGGAATGTAACCTATAACTAAGAAGGAAAAGTAACAGGCAAAGAGATACCCTGTCTAACAAGATTCACCCTGCAGTCTCAGTGGGATACAGTATTTTTTCCACACTCTTTCCTGAGCTGTTGTGGAGTGTTGCTATGTGCTATGAATACTTACCACATTCCACCCCAGGGGTGGCTCCCTTTCAGTACTGGGTGATCTTATTTAAACATTACTTAGCTCACAGGAGTGCTGTGAAACTTAATTAAATTAATGCCTGCAAAGTGCTTTAAGGTTCTCAGATGAAAGGTGCTACAGAAATCCAAAGTACTATTAGTGTTTCTAAGGATAGGTGAAGCAGTTTGAATAAACTAAAAACCTACATAAATCTTTCCTCAAAGTAAAAGTTTTTGGAGTATCGGTTAACCTGGTTTTTAATTTTGTCTTCATTTTTAAGAACCTTTACAATTCTTAACTTCACTTTCAATTTAAATAACCATTTTCGAGCTACACAAGACAAAGTATACTAATGCCTCACTCATTTTCAGCCTCAACTTTACCCTGCTTAAAAAGGTGCACTCAGTACTTCAAATCTCATCTCTATTGAAGAAGTTATCCATCTTTTACATGTGATCCACTCTGCAGGCAACTTTATTAGATACAAAATATCCACGTCTTGGATCTTCAGTGAGTTTACAATTTTGCAATTAGCAATCAATTGTTATTGGAGAGTTAGCTCCAGTCTCTAACTGTTCTGAGTAACAATAACATGATGAAAGGAAAATGCAAGGCATAACTACCATCATCCTCTTGAGTCTACAGACGGGAGAAACAATAGTTTTCAGATAAAAAACCAGTAGCTTGGAGGGATGGGCTTTTCTCCTCAGCTTCCAGGATTGCATTTGGAATAATACTCTTTTTCATGTGTTCAAACTAGGACACTTAAGAGGTCCTACCCTAGTCTCCTTTCTTTAAAGAAAAACAACTTCAAAATACTATAATCAGGCCTCTGTTAACATGAAAACCAAGGCCAGCCATTTACATGGCACATAGCTGAAGACTGTATAAGAAATGCATTTCTAAAAAGCATAAACACAGAGCATTATTAAAGTCATGTCATGACATGTAAAACACTCAAACAGAAAGTAATTAAATCCCAGAAAAGTCATAAAAATGTTTGTTCTCATGAAAGTCCCATCTTACTTTCTGGGTCAAAATAAGATGAATAAATATTCTAAACAGAGAACTACAGAAATCAAGCTTTTAATTCTTTTGAGATTTGTCTGTCACCATTTATTTCCTATGCAGTCTGGAAAGGAAGGAAGGAATGCTGAAACTCTGTCACCTGCACGAAAGTACTGAGGGATGTGGGTACATAAAACGATATGGCTACTCCATTTCAGTATCACTTTATTCAATGCAGACCAAGAGGAAATTTTATTGATTCAGTGCACTTTGGGGGTTTGGCATCTAGTTACAGGTTGTATAACACTACTGTGAGAAACCATTTTTAACCTTGAGTATGCATGACTGCTTGTGACTACTTTTATGTTAGGTAACTACACAGGAACAGAGGAGGTTGTGGTCAAAAGGAAGGAAGTCCCAGTCTCTGCCCTATATATATTCACTCTAATTGCCATCTGCATATAAAAATATGTGCTCAGTTTGAGTAAAACCACATAGAACATACTCATTCTCTTGAAAAAGCACAATATCAGCACCAAGCAAGATAACATAATGCACAGAAATGTGCATTATATGACAGTGTAATTTGGCAAGCAGATAAACACCAGGCTTTAGCCACCAGGCTAAAGAGTCGAACTAACAGAGATCAAACTAACAGAGTATTTTGCTCACATGCAACCACAGAAGTCAGATCTGGTGACTGCACTAGAGTATACACACCAAAAACATGCCACAACTTCCATGGTGAACTCACCCTATTGGAGCCTGGCACATATTTGCTACCTGTGTTGCCTACCACCAGGGGCCAGAGCAAGAACCCACCTAGGACATTCTCCTCACTTAAATCCTCATATGCTCACTAAATATTTTCTTTCAAATACTTAGCCATCTCTTTTGCCTAAAATGCAATAATTGCTTTTTTCTGTTGCCTACTCTCTGGAAGCTCTGTAACATTAATAACCATCTGTAAACAGTTACTAATATTGTAGAGCTTCTAGAGAGAAGGCAACAGAGCGCAATTCCTCCTCAATTCCTTTCATACATGTCACTTCAAGTCTTGTCTATATTTCTTTGTTTTCTGCCCCAGACTTCAGTTCAAAAAGTCTTTAAAGACCCACTGTTTCAATTCCCTTTAAAGTTACACACTTTTTAACTGGAATCCTTCTTAATTCATTAAGATCCCCTTCTTTCCTAAAGAACTCAGATCTAGTTATTTGGCATACCTGAAATGCCCACATTACTACATTATCCCAGCTGTCCTTTGCTCTGCTGTAACTTTTCTCTCAGTGTTTTTCCCTCTTTTAAAATAACATGCATTCCTTATACAGACCTAAAATTATTTCCCGCAGCTATTCCAGAACTTTTAAACAGTTATTTTTGCAGTTTAATATAAACAGTATTTATACAACACATTCTATCCAAAAAGCTTGAAGAACTTAACACTTTAAGCTAAGTTTTACCATGTCTCCATGAACTGCCTCTTTATTTACAACTCTCTTCCCTCTGGACAAGTAAGACTATATCCACGTTACAGAACCAGAATCTAATGCAGCAGGGACCAGAAAAGCCTATGGGCTGGCTTCACCCTTGGCTGAAACTCATCTAAGTATGGGCTGCAGCCCAGAATGAAGGTCCACCCTTCCTCCTCCTCCCTCCTCTTGAGTCCCTGCAAACAGGGCTCACACAGCCAAATCAGGCAAGAGATGACACTGCTGAAAACAGATCTTTTCTTTTGTCAGGTTGCTAATTGTCTCAGCTCAGCTGAACATCCCACCATGCACTGGTCATGTCACCACTAGGCAGGGAAAACACATGAGAGGCAAGCACAGCTCCTGCTCCTTTCAGCAGGAGTTTGAACTCAAATAATTCAGATGCCTGTAAAACTGCAGCCACAGTGTAGAGACAGGCAGATGGCTGCTCTAAGGAGTCATTAACACAAAATGGAGTGCTTACCTCCTGTCTCTTACTCCAGCTGCTTGTTTCCATTTCTTCCTTGTACCGGTACTAAGACCACCAGACTTCACAACTGAATTATCACATAAACAGCAAGGGAAGTTAAGGGATACAAATCACACAAACATTTATTTTCTGATGGTTTAGTGAACGAAGTGCTTAGGCACATGGGCAAGGCAGGAGCAGGAGAAAGAAAGGGGAACAATCTCCTCTTTCCAGCAAGTAGTGATCTTGGACCAGCTTAGTCATCTCATGTAGCTCAGGAAAGGGCCACAAGCTAGAGTGTTGAGAGAATTAACCAGAAATATGTACTGCCTGTTTAGTGCGGTACTTGCAAACACTTCAGGCTTTTCTCTCTTACAGCCTTAAAGACCTTTTGTTCACTTATATTTTGCCAGTATTTGTTGACTTTCTACTTTCTTTCTTAACCTCTTAGCTTTTAATTTCTTACAATTCACCAATTAAGCTCTGCTGAGTATTTGCTGACCCTTACATTCCCCAGTTACCCAAACTCTGAATCACCCTATTTTCTATGTAAATCCCCTTCATCTTCCTTTACTGTTTTATCTTTTACTCAATTTCTTCAAAATACTTCTTATAGTAAAATGTTGTCCTCCTTTTAATTTCTTTGCTAGAAGTGGAATTTACCCAGTTTTACTTCCTATTATGTCTTTCCTTAACACGGCTCTGAATTTCCAGCCTTCCCCCTGGAGCTAGCTTCAGAAGACTCAATTTCTTCTCTCTGCTAGTGAAGATGGTGAAAGAGGTGGCCAACCTCTTTCCCAATCCAATAAATGGGCAGCAATTGTGTTGTACACAAAGTTCTGTTGTACCACAACAGAATCTCATCCCAAGAATAACACACACACGTCAATAGAGACCGTACAGCTACCAAATGATGCATTTATTGTAACAAGAGGCTCTCGGTCTAGAATGGTTACCTCCATTAAAAATGTGTGACAAGCAGCATACCACAAGTTTTAAATTGAATTTCACTTTCTATCTGTTGGCTCTCTGCCTTACATTTAGATCTAAACAGACTGTGTTAATAGACAGTGCTAAATGAAAAATCACATAAAAAGGGACAGAATAAGAGCTGAGCAATATCCTCAGTAGAAGGACTTGATCCCATGAGGTTCTGAATGCCCAGAAGTCCAATGCATTTAATGTGAGGGTATCAACTGAGCAGTAAATAAATGTATTGCCTCAACAACAATATGCCACCACTGATATGAACGAAGTTTATACGCCAGACTAGATAGCTCTGCTCCCAGGAATCTCTAGAGACTAGATTTATAAAGATACTTTTCCAGAAAACAGTAGATAATCTCTTGCCTACATGGCACAATCACTCACACAAAAACAGTTGTGAAAACCTCTCAGGATTGCTCCAGCTACAAGAACCTGTGTTCACCCGTAACTGTAAACTTTTGACCAGTCCTAAAGCATTAGAGAGAATGACACAATTGTGTAAAGATAGACACACAGGCTATTGCAGACCTCTTCAGAGAATGCACATTTCTTTAAAGCATGATAAGAAAGGCCTTTATATTTTTAATGCAAGGAGGCATTGTATTTTATAATTTTAGTTTTAATTTAAGGGCAGTTTAGGTTACTGTGCTTTCTTACACAACTGTCATGCAAAGAACAAAACTCCAACTTACCGTCAGCTTAAGAAGCTCCCCAAAACTAATTTTATTACATTACTACTAAGAGGACAAATTGGCCATTCTGTCAACAGAGAACACCAAGAAGTTGACTAGTCTCCTTACAAGATGGGCAAAGATGAAATGTGATGAATATGCAGCTGATGAAGGAAATGCATAGTGAAAACTCTTTAGGATGGTACTCAGTCTGCTAGCAGAGGGCTCTGCCTTGCTAGATGCCAAAGCTCAAACAAAGCCTTTGATGAAATCACAACTACCCTTGTCTCAGCTTCACGGGGAAAAAAAAAAAAAAAAGAGAGAGAGACTGTGGACAGTTTAATTATCACAGAACCATTACCATCAGCGGCAGTTTCATAATCTTGAAATGCTGCCATTTTCAAAAGCCATTTGCCTGAAAAAAATCCTTAAAACACAAGAGGCTGTCATACTGTCCAAACAATAGAGCAATTCTTATACAATCAGACGCCACAGCTAATTATTCAAAACAAAAACACCCCCCCTATTTTTAAACAAGGGAACAAAGGATGTAAATTTTATCCAGAAATATTACTTTTAAAAGGAGTAAAAATATCCAAAAATCAAAACAGATGAACACTGTAGACTTGCCTTTCTTTCATGCTTGTGCATGCATGAAACTGATTCTGTGTTAAAGGAATGAGTACATACACTGTTCATGTTCCTAACAATCGCAATAAAAAATAATAAATAATAAAAGCAAACTGTAGGAGCTGTTTTGGTCACTTTCACTTACATTTCAAACGAATTGCCTGATTTATTCACATTCTATCTTATTTAGGTTAATCAAACTGTATTTTCTTTTTTCTTTGACACCCAGAAAGATTGCTCTGATAAAGCACCTATTAAGATAAGTGTTTCAATGTTCTTTTTTCATACCATTAGTCACAATTTCCTAATGCTGATATTTTGCCAGGATGACAGAGGAAGCAGTTACAAATGCAAGTGATTAGTATGTGTGTGAGTGCCTTGACACACAGTTTTGGTCACTTACTAATACAAATACTGAGCTGGCCTAAGGGCATCTTTGTGTCATTTTCCATTAATAGAAAAATCTGAACCCTTTGTAGCAAGTTGCTACTAAGCATTATGTCCTTGACTTCTATTGAGTTAACATTTCAAACATCTGATGTTTGTTATTCATTTTGTACAGCATTTGGACTTTCTAAAAACCTCAGTAATCAAAGCAATATGCGCATTGGAGAATGTTCTTTTTGTTAGTCTACACCGGTCATATATCAATCATCTGACTATACAGAGACTGGATGAAGTTCAGCTTTTCTTTTTCTTTTTTTTTCACAAGACAGATGCATATGTAACAATTATGTATGCAAATAGTGCCCAAAACACATCAGAAAAAACCAACACAGACAGATGGCAAAATCCTCAGCCAGTTGAATTGAGTAGGGCCAGAATTACATTCCTAAAATTTTGGCTTAAGAAATCCTGTTTGAGAAGGTAAAAGGAGTCCAAAATGCTGGAGTTTATGAAGAGGAGACTCAGAGACTGGAATAAAAACACGCTGCCAAGATCAGAAGGATCTTGAAGCTAGGAGCAGCTAGAAAGGAACCACGGCAGGAAAAGCACAAGTACAGCTGAAAGTCTGAAAGGACAGTTTGAAAGCAAGGAAATGAGAGGATGAAAATGGGTAATTCAGGCAGGAGACAGTAATTAATGGCAGCAAATAAAACCAGTGACTGTCAATAGAGGAAACAAGAGAAGAGATGTATCTTCTTTGCAGCCCAGTTCATTTGACATAGTTGAGTGGAAGAAATATGGTTATTGGTTGTCAGAAGGGGCTCCAGACTAGCAGGGAGTTTTTAGAAGTGCTATAAGCAGCTCAGTGGTGGGTTTGATCCAAGTCTGAGGTGGGCATATAGGCCAGACTTCTCACGTCTGTCAGCCCTATACTTGAAGGTGAGGCTCCATTTCCTGGGGATTTCAGAGGTCTTCATGGTAGATGTGGAGAATGGATGCAACAAAGGGAAGCAGAACCAGTCCAAGACTTGAAAATAATCAAGTGAATCAAGTGACAGGAACCAACTACTGAAGAAAAAAGGCTTGCATCTGGAGGCTGCAAACACCATAAGTAGCAGATCCTGTTTCTAAGGTGGCTGACCTGCATTAAGACTCAAAGAAATCCTCTGGAAGATATCCAAAAGGATTTCTCCTGCTACAGGAGGGCTCTGGCATTGGCAGTCACCTATGGTCGAACAGAATGTAATCTGAAATGAGAACAAGGCAGGAAAATTTTCTTTGCTTCATTCTTCTGACCGGGCTGCTTTTTCTGGAGTCTCTTAAACCAGTATCAAAGAGGTGTAATGCAGCTTCTACAAAAATACATCAGTGGGGATCCAAGGAAATCAGGTATGTAATCAAGACATGCTTTCCTTGATTTTAGCTAGATGTTGTCTAGCTTCATCAGAAGAGGAAAACTGCTTCTTCCTCCTTCAGTGCCTGCTTTTTCTTTTTTTCCCTAACAAACAGAAAATGAATTTATAAAGTAATTTAGGAAAGGTGTGCTGCACTATGTACAATATCTTTATAGGACACATAACAGCCCATGAGAAACAACTCTGAAGACGGCTTTGGCTGACATCCACATCCAAGTAAGATCTGCACAGCCAGCAATAAGGGGAACTCAAAGGTCGCCTCAGTGGCATCTCCTTCCACTGCCAGAGCAACTTTCAGCTCTGCTTCTAGCAAAACAACCATGTCTAGAGCAAAATATTTTAAACTCCATGTAGATGTAAAGGCAGAGAGAAATAATCCCTTCACTTCCATGGAATCAGTTTAGGAAGAGATAAATTACAAAACAAATTCTAGATGTAACTAGAGTTGAAGTGGGGTGAACTAGTAAAACCAGCAAGGTACCACTGGCATCCTGTGAGACATTTCCATGAAGTCTAACTTCTTTTTTTCCTCCCTAGGAGACACACAAAAAGGCTGTTTAAGCAGCATGCAGAGCCCTAACTAACCATGTTCTGAACACAGTCAAACACTTGGGAGTCTCAGTGGCTGCCACTACACAAACAAGGAAAGCAGACTGGTGTGGCAAGAGATTGCTTATACGTGTAGCAAAGTACTTGGATCTAGCAGCCATTGCATCAATGTCACCTGCAAGAAGGTTTTTGGGATACTCTGCTTGGCAGTTTTGATTGGCCCTGCACTGAAGCAGAAAGCATAACAATGTCTGCATACCTGGGTGTGTAACTTCCAAGAGGAGGTAAAATACAGTGCAGAGAATATCTCAACAATCCTGATAACAGTGAATTTATTGAATGTAAAATAATACACCATAATATAGCTGAAATGTAATTTTGACCATCAGTCTTCTACAGAATTCATATATGTGTTAGCTGAACTTACAGACAGCAGGAAGAAAGATTATTTGGAAAGATACCACATTAAACAACAGAACAAATGCATAAAAAATATGCATCCTTTATTTGGGCTTGGCATAAAATTGAACGGAGGGAGAAACACCGCCATACATTGTTGACAGAACAGAAATGTATTTAACACTTCTTCGATCTTATATAAATAGTAAGGTTATTCTATGAAGATTTATGACACTAATTCCACTAGATTATTTATTTTAAATGAGGTATTTAAATCAATTCACAAATGGATTGTTCCACGCCAACTTGGATAGTTCACAGGCACTGTACAAGGATTTTAACATAGTAGCCCTTTTGGCAGGGGAGGGGAAATACCCATGTTTTTCCTTCCCCACCAAAAAAGGCTTTTCTATTAGAAATATAAACTCAAATCCAGGGTGACAGCTCATCTCTCCCTAAATCTAGGCATGTTTTTTTTAAAAGCCTATGAAATTATAAAGAGTTAGGAATTATATACAAAATAAAAATATGACAGAAAGGAAAGCTTTCATCTCTCATGGAAGCAAAGACTGTTTTTGTTGATACATATGGAAAAAATTAGGCCCAATTATATGTTGTGCTTTGGCACTGTGGTTCCAACTTCACCACAGGCTTATTTTTTTCACAGATATACCATTACAGCCAATTCTACCCTTGAACATTTGAACTCAAGCCTTGTAACACAGGCATTTTTGTTGCTAGATTGCTTGTACCCTGGATGAAATGTTCTGTGTTACTGTTGTCCTATATTTAGAACTTTAAAAAGAGTTATCTGTATATATTTCAGAGAACATATACTTATAAAAATATAGTAAGATTAAAACATCTTTTGAATAAAGCACACTTCATTGCAGGATAATATCTCAGTTTATAAATTAGATTGTAGAGAGACAATGTGATGTGGTAAGAGACAGAATAATAGAGATTATCAGAGAGAGAGAGGAAAAAACTATCCTAAAAAAAGAAATTTGTATAATTTTTAAACAGGACAGATGAGGGAGAGGAAGCCATGATGAAGACAAGACTGTAACTGTCAAGGTAATGACAGAAAGGACATAAAGGGTAAAACAGACAAAAATCTGAGGCTTAAAGATGAAAATTTTTGTGAGAATTGTATTAATTGTCACTTAGGAATGACAATTAATAAAAATCTAAAATAGTCATCTTTCATTCATAATAAACAGTCAACTAAAGGCCTTGAAAACACAAATTTTCATTACAGTTCTGCAGCTCTTTTGGAAACAGTGACATAATTTACAATTGAAAAGACTTTGAATAAGCACTAGTCCAGTTACTCTGTAAGTTTCTCTGTTGCTAAGTTCATATATAAGTTTAATGATTTTTTATTATTTGAACAGACACAGCTATCTTAAAATTCTGCATTAAACATCTCTCTGCAATATCTGTGAGGATCATTAGTCATAGCCGGGCTAAAGACACAAGCTTCCCAAAGGTCACAGGCATAAGAAAACATGGCCTGGCTGTCTGTAACCTGGAAGAATAAAATGTCAGAGCAGGCAAGCCATCAGCCATCTATCTGTGGTATTTCCTAAATGCCTAATATACCTCGATATACAATGTCACCTTACTGAAATACTATAACAATAATTGGTTCTTCCTGTACTTAGCCAAGAATGAACATTATGCACAGAAAATGGAGAGGGACATAAAGGACATGGGAGAAATATTAAATGGAAACATAATGCATATAGTGAATACTAATAAATTGAGCCATTGTTCCTTGCAGGGGAGGACACTGAAATTTTACCCAGCCAGACAGCAAAGGCTGCTGCAGAACTAGGAAAGAACTCTTTTCAAATTAATTTTTATAACTATTACATGAATACTACAGGAAGAATTCCTGCAGATTCAGATGTTTCAATTAAATCTTAGAATTACCAAAACATCTTCAAGAATCAGCCAATTACATATCCCTCATTTTAGAAAGAACAGGAGAAAAACTGAAAGCGACTAAATGTATTTAACATTTATCCAGTATTTGGATAGACGGTGATTTTTTTTAACATGTTTTTCTGATGCTCGTTTAGGACATGTAATTTATTTTCTTAAAAATTAATACTGTCCACAAACATCAACCAAAGAAAACATCAATATTATTAAATAGTTTGTGAACGTAATTGGTTTGTTTGAAATTAACTCCAGCCATCTTGAAAATACCAAAGATGCTTTTGTGAATACAGTGCCCCTTCCAGTCTTTCACGGGAAAATACATCTACTGTTGATATCTGCAATCTTGACAGTATGGATAATGACATTCTGATAAGATCATATTGTCTGGGCACTGCAAAATTACATAGTTCTGCTACAGGTTTCCATTACATGCACAAAGACAAGAGTAAGCTGCAAATTCTGAAGCAAGTAACTTATCAGGCTTATGTCACTCCTCCCCCACATTATTCAAGTAAAATTTGTAACTAAAACCCAGAGTTTAATAAATGGACTTGAACATGAATTTTGTAAGATTTTAGAACCAATGTTTAAAAACCAGCAGAATATGTACAACATTACAAAAAAAAAGTCTCTCAGTATGTCAACTGTTTGTTTCCTGATTTTCTATATTCCAATATTTCCATCTCTCAAAAATTCTACTGAGGAGTTTATGCTTTCATAGAATTTTGACTATACGAAATTAGGAAATAAAAAATTATAATGAAGAAACAACTTTATTAAGACAAAATTATTTAAGTAAATTGTTATTACATATTTATATATATAATAAATTGACATCAATATATACTTATACATATAAAAATACATAAATATGAATATATGAATATATGAATATATGTCTATTTACATACATAATAAATATAATTGACCTGGGACACCAAATTTTAAGAACACCAACTGTCATTTTTATCTTTTATTTCCAACCTTATTGGTTCTTCAAAACATATAGACATAAATAATAAATATTTTTGTAGAACTATTTTTTCTGTAACTAAAAATGGGATAGCACAGTAAAAAGTTATTAAATTAAATCAGTAATTCATCCTTTAAAGGTGTATACTCACATTAGAGCAGCCCCATTCTCTTACAGCACTGATTATTGACTCAGTGGTATTTGAAAAAAAATGACACCATTTTATGTTTCCTGGAAAGTTTCCTAGGATGGCTTCTCACAAATGATGCCTCATTTAGTAGGAGACCAAACTTTCTCACAGTGGTCTCCCAATGCACAGTGAGAACAATGCTGAGATTGGAGAAGCCTAAGGCAGTCCATCCACACAGGACTACGGAATACCAGGTTTATTTAAGAGTGGCAAGTGTAACACAATGGCTGTGGGAGTAGCATAACTCTCTCCACATGCCATTTGCGCTTTCGGAGAAAACAATTGTGGCTTTTCTCAACAAAGTCTTCCTATTCTGTTCACGTGATGGAGTTAAGCCCCATAGAAACCTCCTGTTATTGCCACAGAAGTGAGGCAGCGATCCACTGGCTGGATTAGCCTCATGCATCTGGGTTCATTCAGGGAAGTTAAAGTGATTAAGCAAAAAAGTTTGAAAACAAATGCATTAAATAACATTTGTTACAGCCTGTATATTTGTAGCACCCTGGTGGCACACCATCATCTTAATTCCAAAAAGAGACCATTCACAAGGGCATCCATCCAGTTTTGGTTTACATGCTTTATTTCTCAATCTTAAATAAATTCACTCTCACTTTCTTAATCATCCCTCTATAAACAAGCACTCTGGAAACAATTCACTGCAATCCTTTTCCTTTTCTCTGTCTCCACAGAGAATTATACAGGCTACAGTTTTAAAGAAAACACAGTTTATGAGTCAAAAAGACTGTTTGGGGAAATACAAAGTAGATGACAGATGTGTAATACAATATGGAACTTGCATATGTGTATGTAGGGGCATACAGGTTAAATTATTGCCTGATGGATTTCCCATGACAGCAAAATATAGGCAGTCATTCTGACCTTTTAAAAGTTGTTCATTGGTGCTCTGGTGCTGAAAAACAATCATTAAAAATTATTTTCTGTAGTAAACAGATGGCTCACCTTTGCAAAGGAGCTCTCAGATGTTCTGTATAATGACTCCTATATTTCCTTACATCCCACCTGCTGGTCATAAGGTAAGGAAAAAAGAGAAATAGCTGTAGTAGCCCTAAGTCTGAGTAGGCTCTTGCTACTTTTCAGCCTTTTGGGTTTAGAACAGGTACATGTAATTTATGACCGATATTAGAAGAATGATTTTGAACACTATAGAGAAGGAAAGAGATCTATACTGCTCACGTACGTTAGGTCATCTAAATCTCTGTTAAGTCAGTGAAAGGCAATCAAAAAAAGTAATACAATTTTATTGGACAGATCTTTGGGGAGTTTCGCATGAGTAATATTCCTTCTTTTTGGCCTGAGCAGGAAGCCAAAATACAGCATCCTTAGGGTATTTCTATTACAAAGAGAAAACAAAGAGAAAGTTGCATGTTTCTTTGAAGCAAATTCTCACTAATGATATTATTTGCCTTTCACCCCAGATTTGGCCTTATCTTAGCCCAGTTTTTGCTTTTTCTGAGGCTAAATTTTCACAACTGTGTGTCTCACAATTCTCCACAGATTTGGTTTGTTTGTCTTCCATATAGTTCCACAGAGAGAGAAAGCTTATTGGGAATTTTAACAGGCATCTCTGTGAAGATGTGGCCCCAAAGACAAACTACAAGCCTGCTACTGCTTCTCAGTTCTCTTTGCTGGCTTGTGCCACCACACTGCCACTGCTGGTGCCAGCAATGCTGGAGTAAAACTTCCTGTGCTAATGTCGCATTCATTCCCTTGCTTAGACATATAGGCATGTAGACAATAGGCAGTAAGACTCCTGAGTCCACAGGTGTTTTGCTAAGAGTTAACATTAAGTGGTAAAATAGCTCTGTTTCTTGGCAGGAAACAATTTTTGCCCCTCACCTCCCATCTGTCTCTACGAAAGTTTTACTTTTTCTTATGCTGAATTAAGTCTGAAATTGCAATATAATAGCAATACCAAAAACAAACAAATAAACGCACGCCAAGGATTAGGATTTAAGTCTTTGACTGGGATGAGAAAAACACTGTTGAAGAACTGCTCTAAAATGTAAGACTTTGGGGCAAAATCAAGAGATATATAATTATCTTAAATTTTAAAGAAGTAAAATTGTATGCTTGATGTTCACACTGCACCACACAACTACAAAATACAGCACTTGATGTCAACCAAAAGATGTCCACAGTTCAGACTGAAATTTACCATAGACAGCTCCACAGCCCAGCTCTGGAAGATGCTTTCTATCTTTGAGATGCTCAGTGAAACTTAGACACTCTCATAACAAACATTTGCAAATACTGCAGCAGCTTTTAGTGACTACCCAAATACTCTAATTTCCCTGAAATTTACTGAAATCTGGACCTATCAAGGAGGATATTTGAGGAATTTACAGGGGGTATGTGTTACAGACTGCATACACCTTATTTTGTTAATTTGAATGTTAGTTTACCTTTAATGTCTAGTATCAGTAATTGATTTTTCCAGATTCTCTGTAATTAATGTACTTGCATCTATACACACACTCTTTTGATGATGGATTTACTAAATATTTGAAGTAGAAAAAGTCCCTTTTTTAAGCTAACACTATCCCTTTGGTATGGCTCTGGTACAAGACTACTTAACTAAACATTTCATTTTAATGATGTAATGAAAATACCACAAAGCTGTCCTTACAGTCTTAATTACTAATAAAGGGATCTATGAGGATACTTTAGAATATATTCATCCTGTACTCCATATACCATAAATTCAATTAGCAAGCTATATGTTAATACTTAGATTAATATACTTCAGAGAAATTAATTCTTTATTAGTGGCAGGTATACTAAATACTTCATTCCTGTTTGTACCACTTGCCTCCCTAATTATGATTTATTCCAGGGATTAATTTCAAGACTTTGAAGTAACATAAGATTACTGTTGAGTAGCAAATAGAAGCAAGATTTAACAGTACCTATATTTATCATTCTCAAGAAGTTAATATGAACAAGTCTATCTATCTAAAATAAAAATACAGTTTGCTTTTCCAGACAGCAATCATCCAAGCTAGAAGCAACAGCAGAATTTTAACCTTGAAACTTTCTGGATTTCTTGCTTTATTGTCCCAGTTTATGTGTTTTCCTATGTACTACATACCTCACATCCCCATGGGTTTTTGGATTTAAGTTGTATTTAATTTTAAAAGGCTTCACACAAAAGGACAAGTTTAAACATTCTAAATCATGAAATTGGATCCATAGGAATTTCTGAAGCAATTAAAAAAAAAAAACAACCTATGCCCCAAATAGGGGTTTTTATAGACTTAGCCTAGTAATTGTCTTCCTCCCAAATTTCCTCTTTCCAGAAGGAGTATGAATACACTGTTAAAAATGAGCAGGCTGATTATTAACTATAATATTCAAGATCAACATTAACAACTACATTATTCGAGACTGACATTCCTAAAGTAGATTTGCCTTCTCTGAGTCTTTTTTCAACCTGTCAAGAAAAGAAACCATTTCACTGCAAATGTATAAAAGCCGCATTATTTCACTGTCCACCAGCACAGATTTCTTTTTCTCTTACATTCTATTTATAAATGAAAACAGATGAACTCAATAAAACATAAGTCCACAGAATTATGGCTTCCTTTATTCTAGTGGTAAAGAAGTTATACATAATTGGCACATAATTTTATCCAGTGGTTGAAACTTTTTCTTGAAATCAAAAAAGGAACCAGTCTGTTTAAAATACTGATGGTTTCACTTCAGTGCAATTCATCATATTCTCTGATGCTAGTAAATGTGGGTTGACTAAACAGCACCTACCTACTACATTGCTTGATACTCAGGAAAGTTTCTCTTTTTCAGTCTCAAATCTGAAGTCCACTCCATGACAGTGGACCAAGACAACCATTAGCTTATCAATAATGAAGACAGGGTAGTTTAAGAAGATGGAGGCCAAATTCCCCTTTCATATTAATGTTATCATTATTGAATTCCATTCAACAGAAAGCAGAACTCTGTCCTGTGCTATGCCAATACACTAATGAAACAAACCTCTCCATACATTTCATTGTTTTATGTCAAGTTTTATTTCAGATATATACTAGAGCTTAACATTTTGATTTCCTGCCAACACCCAGATAGCAAAAACTGCTTTGTATTTTCGTTTGGTTACTTCTGGGTAAAACAATCAATTGCCAAATCTTTACATGCTTCATGAGTAGGTAATAACTAAAAAGTGACTGACACAAATATATGGCAGTGCACTGTGTTTTGGAGACCTTAACAAAGTAAAAGTAAAATGAAAGTAAAAATGAAAGGTCCCCCACACTCTCTCCAGAAGACAGGATAGATCTTCAGCTCACATAAAATCAGCAAAAGTCCACTGACTTCAGTAGAACAGCACTGATTTTTCCATGGAATGAGTTTCTCGGGTTTTCGTAAAGGCACAATTTATTTCAAAGCATGAGAACACTATCATACAAACACACTAATAATGTTAATGTTTCATTCATTACCAGCTTTAGTTTTATCTAGCAATTTACTTCATTATATGGGGGAATGGAGTGGGGGAGGAAGGAGGGAGAGTAGGGTTCAGCTCGCCTAATGGTAATTATGCAAAAAAATAAGGCATCTACTCCAATAGTACAAAAGAGTCTCCTTTGACAGATAATGGAGAAGGGAATTCACAACCACAGACTAATCCATTTCCTTATGTAAGACCTGCTCTTAGAGCAGGTTGATATTTCACCCTATCCTACTTTCCTGCAGACTCTGCAGCCCAAGTAGTGAGCACTGATCACATATCTGACTTCGACACTGTAATTATGAAAAGTTGCTGATTTGGCTATTTCATTTTTCTTTTTCTTAGCGTACCTGATGCTGAAAGACAAATTAATCATAGTGCAGAATGTACATATTAGCTGCTACATTATGAAATAACAATTACCAGAAATTCATTTTTTTTAAACTATATGGAACTGTATGAGTTGCAAATAGACAGGATGTGTAGCACTGATGTTTTTCAACAAATCAGTGAAGATAAGTTACTTTAAAATCACAAAGCAGTATTGTTTCCATCTTGAACTACAATATACTTAAAACATACAGCCACCTTGAAAAAATAAGATGGGAAGAGGTTACAAATTACAATCCAGTCATTAACTCAAATTTCTTTCCATCACGAGATCATACAGAATCATTTTTCCCTTTTTAATCTCTCCCAACATTCAAGAGAAATTAGTTTTGGAAAATTTTAATGCTATGAATACATTTGTGTGGATATATGCAGAAATTCTACTTTTCAAGTCTCTTAGGTCACTCAGCCAAAGACTCAATGTTTTATAATGCACACCTTGTTGTGTGCTGTAACTTGCACAAAAAATATCATTCATACAAAGTTTGTAATAACATACTTTTAGCATTATGATAATAAACATTGTTAACAAATGTTTTATAGTTGGAAAGAACACTACTCCACCTTACACTACCTACTAATCTTACAGAATAAAGTTTCACTTCTAATAGTTCTAAATCCAGAAGATTTTGGACATGTTTATGTGCAATGGAAATAAAAATGACCAGAGAAGCAGAAAAGATTAACAAAAAATGAAGAAAAGTAGTATTAAAAATCTGAAGTATTATGTTACAGAACAAATTAAGATTCGAACTCAAGAAGTTTTCAATAGACTTTTTAAACTTGAAAATGTAAATTTTCCCAATTCAAAAACCAAGGATTACAAAAATGCCTCCAGGTAGAAGATACGCTTCAAAAAGGAGAGTCTTCAGGTCAAGAGCTGAATTCCACTATTTCCCCAGCTACCTGGGCATTCCCTGCCTATCAATATATTGGCTCCTTGCAGGTGGTTGACTCATTATCTGCAACATTTTGTAATTAAAATTCACTGAAGCAAAGATAAAAAGTCAAAAATTTCTATTTCCTAAGAGAACTCAATGGCACAGCCCTTCATTGTGGTCTTTCCTTCTCATCAATATTTTATATAAAATGAAACAATTTCAACAGAAGAGACCAAAAAAAAATCAGTTCAAATTTATCAGCATAGCTAATGGTACAAATACATTCATCTGTGTCTTAACAGAGCCATGGTCATGTCTTAGCTTGGGTCAGTGATTAAATATCAATTACCAAAACACACCCATAGGCACAATTCAAATTGATTCTTATTAAAGTTACTTTGAAACTAAAGCCATCTAAAAGTAAACTGAAAAGAATAACGCACTACAGAATCTACTTAAGGCATTTATTTAAGCAGGCATACCTGGATTTTGCAGGGGTTCCAGTCCTGCCTCGAGCTTCTGCCCTTGGTGAGGAAGCTCCAGCCCTGGCCACCTGAACTGGCTCCAGTTCATTGGTATCCTTCCCTTCCAGAGGTCCCAGAGTGGATGCAGGACCTACATGTGGCCAAGTGTATCCAACAGGTGCCAAGTGAAGGGGAAAAAATATGTTCTCTCAACCTACAGGCTCTGATCCTGCCCATCAGGGCTCAGTGCTATTCTCCATTCTCTGCCAGGACATGCTGGGGACTCTTGCTCAGTAACCAGTCCAATCTCTGCAGACCCTTCTCACCCACTGCTCCCAGCCAGCCCCTCCTGAGTATCACTGTAAGGGGTTAATTCTTCCAGATGCAGCATTTCACAGTATCCTTGCTGAATTTACTAAAGTTCCTCTTGGCCCTTTCCTCCAGCCTGCCGAGGCTGTCCTGAATGGCAGCCCTGACCCTGAGAGTCTCAGCTGCTCACCCCAATTTCACATAGGGCACACCTGATGAGAGCACACTCTTATCCTCCTCCTGATGGATGATAGAGATGTTCTACAGCATTTAGTCACAGGCAAATCTCATTTGTGACTCGTCTCCAGGCTAAGCATGACTCACTACTATTCTTTAAGCAGTTTTTTGCACACCTACTTGTCCCCCCATTCCAGGCCACAAGGCCCTAACTTGGATACCCCTTCTTTTTTGAGGAGTTATAGTGCAGAGCTATGCTCTCATGTCATATCTTCTCTTTTATTCTTCAATTACAAACGGTAAAAAAGGAGACCTAAGACACAGAAGCCAAAGCTTCTTTAAGGAATTTATCTTGCTACTGAGCTATACATCATAATTTATATTCCAAAATATGATCTATCATTTGGACAATTAATGATTTTAGAGTACTCCTTCAATTTTGCTAAATACTGCCATAGTAATTTAAAAAATCATTGCCATAGGAATTAAGTACATGCAGTTCCTAGCTTCTCCCCAGCCCAGCTTGGTTACTAAGACTGCCACACTAGCAGCACCACCACTTGGTTCAGCAGATTTAGGCTTTATACCTCTAATACTTAGACAAGGGTCTGCCATGGGTGGATATGCAGGCTGCATTATAACAAATTGTGCACCTGTTTTGTCAGAGATTTTGTCAAAAAATATTTAATATTTAGATCACTATTTATTTTCAGTTTGAATGGTTTGCAAATCATCTTTCACAGCAAGACTATGGTATCAGCACCATGCAAAGCAGCTAAATAGAATTGCAGCAAATGTCCCATTTAAGGGTCAGCTTTCAGTTTGCTTAGAACTTCAAAGTGTAACAAAACACTTTGTTACACTTTGTGTAGTTTTACACAAAGTTGTAGTGTTGTTACACTCTGTAGTTTTCAACAAGAGCCTTCTTTTTCCACCCCCCCATTTCTCTGAGCCTTTGGAAGGCTATCCAATTTAATGGTTACATCAGGAATCTTAATCCCTCCTGACTTTATTTTAAGCACTCTTCTGATTTAAAAAACCAGACTGCATGAAGTTCCATTTGTTTTCTTTGTTTACAAGAAATATCTTCACAACAGTTTGTTTTCTTTGTTTACAAGAAATATCTTCACAACAGTAGAAAGTATCTTCTCATTAACTAAAGAAAAATGGAGCCCATGAAATAAACTAGGAGATGCACTGAAAGAACAACTTTTCAGTTATATACAAGGAAAGGCTTAAATTGGGACTTATGAGGCATCTTGGAAAAGTTAATGTTATGAAAGAACTGACATTTTGTTCCTGTGGCAAACTTGGGCAGCCATAGCCTAGGACTATGGACTAGGACTACAACTGCTAGTTGATCCATTTCTTGTTGGGAGTATAACTTCAACCTTTTTGGTCAGCCATATTAAAATTTTAACACAAAGAAAATATGACTCACTCATTATTCACTTAAGAATGGTGTAAGCCTCCAAATAAAATTTGGCTAGTTTGAAGCATTAGACTGCCCTCTTGATTCATTAAGAGTCACTTTCTCCTCTTGGCATAACCTGTTGTAAGGCCAAACAACAAAATAGACCTCTGATCTCCTTATTCCATTGAAAATAATCACTTTTTCTTTTTTTATGCAAGTATTTGGGTGGTTCTCTTGATCGGATACTAGCAAGAAAATAACCTACAAGGGAAAAAAAAAAAGAAGAATGATGCTGAGAGAGCCTTTGATTCCACCAGTGACTCAAAGCAAGGTCAGAAGCATGATCCATAAAGTCATGAGCTTTCTGGTCATTTTTGCTAAAAGAGCATCTTCAAAGGAGGAGGGAGGAGTCAGCCAGGAAGCCACAGAAGTCATTCTCAGATGAGTGAGAATTGGCTGAAACTAGAAACAGCACCATGAGGGAACAAATTCCTAGGGACAGAAAAATCATCCCTATGTACTCCTTAGGAAAAAGAATCACCTCTATAAGACAATTAGTTCACCTACAAAAAGTCTAAAAAATGGATAAGACTCTGGTTTCTGCAGACACAAAGACTTCCTCTTCAGAAGAGAAAGCCTCAGCTCCTCTATTTTTTTCAGTATAGAAAACTACAGGTGCTTAAAGAATAGCCATTCAATCCAGCTTTGGCTGTTAATAACCAGCTGAAATCCCAGAAAAATAAAGTACCACTTAAAACCTTTCAAAACATCAGCTAAGATGGAAACAAGATTCAATTGCTACTACTCCTCTTTGTATTCTAGCCACATCCTTAATAAAAATCTGCCTAAGCCCCTGCAGCACTTGGACAGTATTTAAAACAAGTAGAAATTCATTCCTATGAACACTGATGCTCACTTCCTCTTATGTCATTAACATAACTGCCCATGGAATTCATTGTCACAGAGGAAGAATTTAACAGAATTTCCAGATACATTATGCTGCCTATAATTTAAATACTGAAAAGTGTGCAAAGATTAAGATTCATCAATGGGATCACTCTTCTCTGAAAAGCTACTGAAAAGGTAAATGCTCTTTTAATCAGGCAGCAGGTCACGTTCCTTGTATTCAGTACTAGCACAAATCCTCCATGACTGTCTCAGTCTGTCTTTCTGTCATACAACCTCTACTCATTTTTAGAATTAATGTATTATTTGGCTGCACTTTACAGTAGATGATGAATCATATCTGCTTCTCTCTTGCCACATTATATCCAAGTTACCAGGAAAAATAGATTAGTCAGGAGTGCAGACCACAGCATTAAAAGAATAAGTGTCTTTGGATTTTTTCTTTGTCAGAAACATTACAGGGAAGCCAGAGGTAGGCAGGTCACATTAGGAAAGCAAGTTCATTAGAGAAAAATTTAAACAGCAGTTCTAACTCAGAGGGCTTTGAATGTTGCATAAAAGTCGTTGCAAGCTTCAAATGGTACCCCACCTGTGAGTGATTCTGAGTCATCATCTTAATTATACAAATTAAAATATGTGCAAATCTTGCATAGACACACTCACACACACTAAAGTCACAACAGCATAAAACCAGCAATATGATCAGTAAAACAAGACAGGGGCCTCTAGACTTGTGTTCACGTGCCCAAATTGAAAATAATGCAGTTATAATTTGAACTCTGCAACAGAAATAGGTAAGTTCTTTTCTCCTGCCTGTGCCTTCATAAAGAGGTGATAATTCTAGCACTTAACAATGCTCCACAAAGGAAGTTCCAAAAATACCACCATGGACTCATATATCACTGCCCAACACAGGATGTACTTAATGCTCATCAGTGAACCTACCTTTCATTAACACCTTCCTTTAGTTGCTCAATTTTCTAACATGTGATCCATTACTGTCAGAAAAATATCTTGAAACATTCTATGATCCAAGTTATTATTGTAACTGGCATCAGCCTAAGCTACATTCACTTTTCCACAGCTCAGTGTGAGCATCAGGTGTGATTTAAAAGTCCTATATTTCTGAACAGAGGCATGAAAGATACAACACTTTTCTGTGACTTTAGTTGACTTTCTGGTTTGGTTCCAGAAACAGTTTGCTCTCTGGCTAGGACAAGTCATAGCACTTTCCTGTGTCAAGATCCTATGACACATTCAGCACCTTCAATTCCTATCAAGTTGACAACACTTTGATCTTCAACTTTATTTCACCCCCCACAATAGATTTGGCAGATTCGTGACTAGTCACTGTTTGTTTCCTTCTTTCTCATGAAAATGATAGTGCAAAGTCATCATGTCTGGTTTGTAACCTTAGGTGCAATCAAGAATTTCCTGAAATTTTTCCATCGTGTTGATTTGCCTTATTTGAAGAATATAAACAAAAATTCAGTCATAAAGGTGAACAGCTCTGCCGTGAAATCTCTGATCCCTTCCAGCAATTTCTGTAAAATCTTACACATTCACATTTGCTTTTCTAAATCACTCACTAGCCTTTCCATAAGGAAAAATAAATCATCTTCACTAATGACCACTAATCATCATATTGGGTTAAAAAAAAAAATTCTCAAGTCCATTTTCCCTTTGATTTTGTCCTTGGGGAATTGGTTCCAGTTAATACATAGCACACCCCTCGCTTGACTAACCAGCATTGGCTGGAGGTGATTTATCTGACTGCCATTACCTAGGTAATTTGCCATGTATCATTACACTGTTGACCAGTGATTTGGGAGTCCCAGCAGTATCCCTGGGATGTAAAACTAGTGAGAACCTACTATATGAAAGCTGGAGTTATTATACTGCTCCTCTCTGAGCTATTTAAGCTACTTTTAGGAGGCCCTGGAGCTTGCTCCTTCAAGTGCAGTATTTATTTTCCATGACAGTTACAGACCTAAAAGCCCAGGGCCCGATCCAAAGACTCTTGTAGTCAGTGGCAAACTTCCTTTGCTTCACATCAAGGCTTTGCACACCATTCGTAGAAGCTCCAGCCACAATGGGAGCCTGTTCTGAAGACAGAAAGGATGGTTCAGAAGAGGTGAGCCTTTACACTTCCCCCTGCTGCTGCTAACTGCTGGGGAGAGCAGGAATATGCTGCAGAGCCACTCTAGCACCAACTCATAAACAAGTTCAGAGGGAGAAAACTTCAAATCCCCACTTTTGGGGGGACTGAGTTCAAATCCCCACTTTTACAATTTGGAAATAGTTCACTCTCTTGTTCTTTCTCACTGTCACACAGAAAATTCATGGGGGGGCTTTTCCATTTTTTTTTAAATATATTATATAAATTTTCCCTGTGACTGAGAAATATTTGAGTTTCAATGACAATTTTTTTTTTTCCCCTCTAACTCTTCAGGATTTTGTAGAGGGAGTAATTTCTACACAAAGTTTGAAAATATCAACTATGACTTCACACTTACAAGAATTTTTACTAAGTTCAAAAAAAATGAGGACCCAGACCATCCAGGAAAACAGTGGGTAATTTCTGGAAATTATTCTAATCCACAGATTAAGGATTTAAAAACAGATACAATTTATATTCAAATATCTGATACAGGAAATTTTAAAGCAACTTTAGACATATTTTATACCACAAAGATTGTGAATATTACTTTTCTGTAGTACAGAGACAGTTTACAAACTCTGAATCTGTGATTTATACATTGGATTTGCTCTGCACTTAAAAATCTCATTTGGTACATTTAAAACATCTGTTGTTCTGAAAGTTCCTAGCAACAAGGATGGAACTAAATCCAAAATCAAGATCATAATACAGCTAAATCACTCCTCAGTTTTACTTTTGCATTAAAGCTGCTTTGGGGTTTATGAGCCAGAGAAAGTTTGTCCCATTACAAAAAGGAAATGAATATACACTTTGAAATGACTATTTAGAGCACAGATTGTCATCAGACTAAGAGCTAGTGCTTTCAGTAGCTGGAACAGACTAATGACATAATATTGAAAGCTATCACAGTAATATGATATAAAATAAAATAAAAATTAATAAAAATTAAAAGAATATTATTACACAACTATTCTCAAATAATTTTGCCCATTCAATATAATAGAGATTAATCTGGCTTTACAGTATCAGATATGAATTCTCTGTCTCAAAAATGGTAAAAACCAATTCCTTTTAAGACCAAGCATGCCTTCTTTTTTTTTTTTTTCACTACAGAGGTACTGAAGAACTGAAAGTACTTTTATAGCTAAAGAAAAACAAGAACAATAAAATAAAATCATTAAGAGGTACCTTGATTTTTTTTCCCCAAAGATCAGAAGGGAGAAAAAAAAGAGAAAGAAAAGAAATAAACTGATAGAATTAGATTAAGTATGACTTTTATGTATGAAGATGTATATTTTTTCATGTAACAGAATGAAAGCAACTTCCTAAAGCATTTATATTGTCTACTTCCAGACCACGCATCCTCCTGGCCTTTCTCTTGATTCTAAAACCGGCTGCAGGATCTTTCAGCTTGAATATCCTTGCTTCACACCTGCCTTACAACAGTGACACATATCTAAGTTATTACATTATGCACGTGTTCATATGACATGCCAGGAGTTAATGTTTCTGATCTGTAAAGAAAACAATGGCTTCCTATTACCAGTTAACCAATATATTGTGCGTGTGAGTGCACGGCGGCACAGCTACTGAGGAATTTTATGTACCATATACACTTCTTTGACCAGTGCCAGTATTTCCCCCTGTGTAGCTTTTACAATCCATTTGTACAAACTCTTCCAAGGATTGCTCTACCTTATTCATTCCACAACCCAGATATAAGCACACCATGGGCACGGCAGCTGCAGACAATCCTTTTATTAAGAATTCCACCAAAGGGTCAGCTATGCTTGTTAAGATATTTAGGGTGTCTGTTCTATTTAAACCAAGTCTAAAATAAATTTTTTTGAATGGAGTCTAGTAAGAGAGAACAATTCCACATAAATGAAAACCATATGGAATTGTTCAAGAGGTCAACTATGTAAAAACGTGTTATATACTGTGTTTATAGGTATTTTATTCACAGACAAGGCTGGCATTGGGGTTTTATTGATATCCTGGTGAAAAGCACATTAATCAAAGGGGGTTTCAACTCCCTCTTCTCTGCATTTTAATGCACACCACAAAATAGCACAGTAACATACAAATTATTTTTGCAACTTGTATTTAATCTATATTATGTTTTGATTATAAATCACTCCTGGCTTTGTATCGAGATATTTACAGGTCACCTGTACATACATGCTATTTCCATTCATATGCCATACGAACATTTCTGAACTTTACAGCTGAGATTATAGATCCAAAATCAGAAACCTATACTATATTTCAGGTTCATCTCCACTAGGAAGTGCTGAATATTTTACCAAACTAACTAGATAATCTAATCAAAATAATAAATATAGCATCAGATTTTGCAGTGTACAACAACATCCAAGATTTGGCCAGAAGCAACTAGGCTAAGCCTAAACATGAAAGTCCAATGGGGAAAAAAAAAAAAGCTATTGCATAGCAAAGACCTCTAGGATGCAAAAACATTTATGCACAGAAAGCAACTTAAGAAAGGGGGAAGTTTGTGCCTGCACAGGACCTTTGTTTTCAGTGAAACTAATGACATGATTGTGAATAAAATATGATGCAGGTATGGTGTCTGTACATTGACTGTATCAATGCAGCACACTACATTTATGTTTGGCCACAAAAATCACGCCAGTTCTGTACAGAGCACAGTAACCAGCCAGAAACTGCCAGGCACCAGCTTGGTACTTCTGGGTACCAGTTAGGAACCTCAGTACATGGAATTCACTTTAAACTATCACCTTGATAACTGTCCTTATCCAGCTGCACTTCTAGTGCACTTAAGGAACAAGGAGCCCTACAGGGAATGCATGAGCAACTACAGCAGGAAGTTGTTAGCTGCTGGGCTTAGCAGTCAGAAATCTGCTTTCCATTTACACCTGCTCCAGCCAGAGTCTGTAGAACAGAAACAAACCCTTGATTGAGGTTCAGAGGTGTAATAGGAGGTGTGATTGTACAATACAGAAAACCATTTATGGGTTATGTTCTTTCTCAGACTCTGTTTAAGGTGCAACCATGGATACTGGGTTTTGTTCATTTTAATTTTTTTTTAAATCAACAGGCATATATGGTGCAAAGGGTCAAATCTGATGAGAGATACCTGAAGTAAAATTGCTCTCTATACTTCTACTTGTAATAAACACATTCAATGTGTAAAACCAGGCTATATACGTATATATAATAAATATTTATATTAACTAGAGAAACAATACAGTACAATTTTATTTTCCATTTACTAATTTCAGACTTGTAACAAAATTTTATCCAAATAAAAAAAATCCACTGAAAATAGAAGAATCTTTAATCATAGAAAGTATTGTATCTGCAATTAAATATTTTGCAATGGATACAAGCAAGAAGAAAATCTGAATACTAAATATTTAATTTTCAAACTTGGAGGGAGAGAGGGATATAGAAAAAGAGAAAGACTGCAATTAAGATTATCTTGTAAGTCAATTAATTTCATTTGCAACATGTCCAAAGAACAGCTTTTTTTTCAGAGGTATTCTAAAAACAATATTGATTTCTATAGAATTTCTGAAAACAGCAGAAGCCTCAATAAAAATACATGGGCTGCTCCAATTCATTAAAAGGCTATATGTGGGGCCAACTGGTGCTGGAAATGCTCCACTCATTTGCAGTCACAAAAAGAGAAGATAACCAACACTCCAATCTCAGTGTTAACATCCAAATGATGTAAACTCCACCATTTACATAAACAGACACTTCATGTTTCATGTCAGTATTAAATTCATTTCAATCCTTTTTTTTAGCCTTTGATTATTCCACCAAAAATGTAAGGTACCTACACTTCTAGGCATGAACCCACATGTCCATAAGAGAAAATTCAGAATTGTAAATGGCAGCATTTATGGCACTGATTTGAGAACATTTTTTTCAAAGTACATCTAGAAGTAGAGGAAAAGGCATGCAAATTAATATGTTGCTTTTTTAATGGCCATGAAGATTTATTATTTGCCATGATAAATTCTTTTGATGAAATCTTACAAGATGTATCTTTTAGAAGATATTTTTCTACTAAACCTACTTATTCAGATTTTCAATCCTAAATCCTAGAAAACATTCCCCTGCATCCTTCTCATACTTTTTTCAAAGACAACTTATCTATTCCATTATTTTCATTAATTATGCTTAGCATCTACTCCAAGAATTGAAAATAAATCTACATTCCCTGTTTCAACTCCAGTCTCTACACTGTTTAAAACATTTTTCATCCCCTAAATATGATAAAGCATAAACACATGTACACAGCACTTTTCTATGTTCTAAATCAGCCACTGAGTTAAAAAGGAGAGCTCTCTATATTTTCAAATTCTGCACAAGCTACTGAAACTGACCTCTAGGAAATATTAGGTACGTTGATACACATTAGTCTTCTCGTTGTTTCCTATATAATTATTTACATCATTACTGGTGCACATATATTGACTATTTCAGCACAGAAAAAAGCCTTCACCTAAGGACAACAATATTTTTCTGTCAGGATCCATAATCTGAAGTGGTATTGGCCACTAAATTACTAAATGGTTATTTCATGTATGGCAGGGACAGATGATGTTTAGTGCAATTGAGGACTATGTGCAAAATGCGTATCTCACTTGTCCGTTTCTTCACTACCTTCTTCCTCTTGTTCAACTAAAACTGAGACTCTTTCAAGTCTCAAAGATCTCAGAAAACTGCAGCTTGAGGAGAAAAGACTGTAGCTACCCAAGTTTCAAATGACTTCCTTATTCCACTACTTGGACTTTTTTTTCCTTCTCTCCTTGCCTGGTACTAAAATTCTATGCAACAGTTAATAAAACTGTTCAGAAAGAAAACTGTTCGTCTCAGAAAATTATCTGTAAAAATGCATTGTTCACAGCTGCTTTATTAACCTAGGCCAGATGAAATAAGGCATTTCAGGTTATCTCAAGAGTTAAGTTGCAGTCTGGTTGTACCTAAGCTGCTTCTTAAAAGTTTGCTGTGCACAACTGTGCACACACTTCCCACATCCATGCCTGTTCTTCCATTCTTCCATTTCCTTGACCTTTAGACAGTTATTACCTATAACCAATAAGACTACTTTCTAAACTAAAATTACTTTCTGCTTGATCATGATTTCTTCTACTATTATAACTTTGACCTCCAAACTCCTTAGCAAGTCCTATTTAATCAGAGAATGCACAGATAAAATTTAATTAAATGCTATACACAAACTACAAATCTTAAAGAATTCAAGCAAGAGTTGTCACTGATATGACAAAACGCCTTCTAATGGAATCCAGTTCGGGAAAATACAGTGCCCAAGAGAACAATCAAGGTTCTTGTGATGCACGTATAATTAAATTAATATGCCAGTGTAAGCTTTCACACAAAAATATGCTTGAAAATAGAATGACGGTCAACATTCAGCCCAATGAATACAAAATTTGAAATGCAAGAGAAAATTCAACAGAGGAGCAAAACACAAGCCATTCAACACTGCTAGTGAAGGGAGGATGATATATACGATAGGAAACACAAACAAACTGGAGTTCATGAAATTTCTCAGAGACGGAATGAAAACAATGTAAAAATGGGACAGAGAACGAGAAGAGTCACATAGTTCAGTCACATAGAGTGGGATTTGATACAGGACATATTTGCAACAGTGTTCTGAGGATTGAAACTTCACAAGCTTAGTTTCTGGGATTTGAGCTGAACAAGATTGCAAAAGCCCTTAAAAGCAACTCTGCTCTTTCTGAATAAAACCCCAAAACTCACATTAGTCTCAAAACCAGATTAATCTTGAAACATGCATTTGAACCACACACATTTTATTCCTTACAATTTTCATTCAACTCATTTATGTGGGGAATGGGTGATCTGCAAGAATTTTTGGAAGCCTTATCAGAAGACATAAAAAATACAGATACTGGGAATAGGAAATCTTATAATGAAAAGCATGACACACAGCTCAAAACCCTGAAATCAAACTGTTTCCCAAAAACATCTGGCTTTCTTTTGTGGGATTTTATGTTCATAATAATAAATAAGTCAGGTTTAGGAGTGCCAGTTTATTAACTATTTACGAATGTCTAAGGCACAGCAGCTGCCTGGATCTCACAGCATGTCCAAATAGACCGACTGTTCCTTCTTGGTAACAGTATATTCAAATACAAGTATTACTACTATGGATTGATTCTAATAAACACAGGTTTAATTTTAAATGGGGTTTAAAATCCATTTCCTTCCCTTACCATTTGTTATTTATTTTTTAGCTACTGAATATTCCTGGACAGTTAACAAAAATCTTAAACATTTCATCACTTTGCAGTACTGTTGAAGGCTTCAGATGTAGCCATACAATATTTCTGAATTAAAGTTACTTTTTTGGAATCAAGTACATAAATACACACCACATCTGTATATTTTTCTTTTGAAACTTTCATTTTAGTTCATGCCTTATGGTTTCAACTCACCAATTCCTATCATCTGCACTGAGGCTGAGGAACAGTACAAGAACAGTCTTTTAATGTCACCACTCCTACTTCTTACTCTCTTGAATACATTTTTCCTTCTTATGAACCCATGAGATGATCAAAAAGACAACATTTTTCATCTGGATTTAACTTTGAAAGTGTGTAAACTCCATTTCTGAAATTAGCAATCTTCACAACCAGCTAATGAGGGGTTTTGATCCTTTGGGTAATCTCTTTGGATTAGGCCACTAGGAATTTTGTTGCTTTAAAGGAAATCTCTGGGTAGCAGGAGGACAATCGAATTATTAATAAAACTTGTTTTAGAGAATCATTGCACATCAGGTGCAGCACTGAGAAGGAAAAGAAGTTAACTGTAGAGCTGTAAAGCTGTGAGTGCTCTTCACTAAGAGCCAACAGCTGTAAACAGTTCTCACAGTGTATTTATCAGGTTGGTTAGGTACTGGAATTTAGAGTCCATTACAAAGACTGTATTTTCATAACTAACTGTTTCCAGGAACTTGGACTAAGTAAGGAAGCCATGGAAGAGAAAACTCCTCAAAAGTAGCTGCATATGATCACTGTAGCGATTGAAATATGAGATGCATTCTCTGCACATGACATATAAAAAGACATAAATACATAAGTATCTCTACATTTGCCAAATGCAAGTCTCACAAAATATTCCAGTGTCATTGACTACCGTTCTCAAAATTAGAAACAAGAATGGACAAAGGTGTGGCACATTTTGGGGACCCAAAAAAACTTGTTGAAAAGAAGATACCTAGATACCTGCTTTCTGCCCATGGTGAGACTGAATTCAACCCAAGGCAAAGACTTTGAGCAGTATGCTGCAGCATGCATTCTAGGATTTGGCATATGAATGGAATTCTTCTAACATTTTTGCTATGATATAAGGATGACAATCAAAACAATTCAAGCCAAAAAGAAATTAGTTTTCTTTTACAAAATATTTTAACCATCTGGAATCTTTTGAAAATAATTTTATAATCCAAAACACAGCCTGCATCAAAACTAAGTTAACTAAATGGAATTTTTCTTGTCCTCCAAGAATTATCAAATAATTTAGGTTGAAAAAATCCTTTAAGATTATCAAATCCAACTGTCAACCTAACACAACCAAGTCTATCACTGAACCAGGTCCCCAAGTCCCACACTCACATGTCTTTTAAACACCTCCAGGGATAGTGACTCAACCACTTCTCCAGACAGCCTGTACCAATGCCTGACAATCCTCTGAAGAATTTGAAAGAAATTGAAGAGTTGAAGAAGTGAAGAATTTCTTCTTCATTTCCAGTCTAAACCTGGGCACAACTTTAGTCCATTTTCTCTCATCCTATCACGGATTACTTGTGAGAAGAGACCGACCCTCATCTTGCTACAGCCTCCTTTCAGGTAGTTGTAGAGAGAGCTAAGGTCCTTCATGAGCCTTCTTTTTTCCAGGCTTTAGCCCAGCTTCCTCAGGCATTCCTCATCAGATTTGTGCTCCAGGCCCCTCACCAGCTTTGTTGCACTTCTCTAGACTCGTTCCAGCACCTCAATGCCTTTCTTGTAAGGAGAGGCCCAAAACTGAATACAGAACTCAGGGTGTGGCCTCACCAGTAGGGAGTACATGAGGATAATCAATGCCCTGGTCCTGCTGGCCATACAGTTGCTGATCCAGACCAGGATGCCATTGGCCTTCTTGGCCATCTGGGCACACCCTGGCTCATGTTCAGTAGCTGTTGAACAGCATCTCCAGGTCCTTTTCTGCCAGGCGGCTTTCCAGCCACTCTGCCCCCAGCCTGTACCACTGTCTGGGGCTGTTGTGACCCAGATGCAGGACTCAGAACTTTGCCTTGTTGGACCTCATGCAACTGGCCTCAGCCCATCATTCCAGCCTGTCGGGATCAAGTTCCATGAAATTTACTTGATTTACGCTCAGCAAGCCACTATTTCAGTAAAGGGACCTCATGCTCCCTGAAGGGCTTGCTAGCTACTCATCTCAACCCTCCCCATCAGAAATGCAGAAATGCCCACCTTCTCCAGACCAGTCTACAATCTGCTTCCTTAACTTATTTCAGACAAAACAAGTGAGCTTGACTTAAGAATTTAAGCAGTAGGATTTTGCTAAGTAAGGTCATTTCATCTGAAGCAGTTTAGACAGCATTCAGCAATTAGCTCCACTCACAAATCTAAAGTGTTGCTAATCTCTGACAAGGGAAAAAAAAAAGGGGGAAGAGAGAGAGAAAAATAACGCTTATCTGTGAAAAAGCTACAAATTATTTCTTTCACTGAGAGGCAGAATAAGAATGTGTGTTTGTGATCCATTAGAAAATTGCACTTGTGAATTCTTAAAATGGATATTTCAGGGAATAGAAATCTTTGGGAATGAAAGCCTGTCTGGATTGATTAAGTCATCAGATGCAAAGTGTTAGAATTGCCAGTCTTGTTTCCCTGTTTAATCTCTTGTTGAGGAAGTCCCCAAGGCACTCTTTAATTGTGTTTATACAGCAAAGCAATGATATATCACATGTGGCAGTACAAAAATATTTTCATGCTGATTCTATAGGTTTGCATAACTCTGATTAAGGTACTTTTCCTGTTTCGACTTTACAGCTTAACTTTCAAATTTAAATTTGAATTTATAACTGAAGACTTGCAAAATTTGCACTCACCCAACTAAAGAACACTTTAAAAAAAATTACACTTGGCTCAGTTTCATTTTCATTGCATTTTTTACATGATATAAGATGTTATGCAAATGTTTATTGTGCATTTCTTTCACATACCTGCACAAACAAAAGGAAGTCTGTTCCCCTGGTGATCACCCACTCAGGCAGCAGGGTACACAAGATTAACTGCAAGCGTACGCAGAGACTTAATTCCCAGTATCTCTTAAGAAAGGCAGACTGCAATAGTTTTCTACTCACTTGTCACAATGCTTCACAGTTTCCAAGGGGTTTTTTGTAAAGCCTGGCAGATGTGTAAGATTTTAAGTATTTGGTTTGGGTTTTGTTTCAGCTTCTTAATAATTGTATAATTCAACATTGTTCAAAAGAGTCTTGGGTGTGGCCAAGAAAAACCCTCTAATGGTCTACACTGCAAATGGAAAGGCAAATAATTCAGACTGCAATCTAAAAAAATTTACAAATGTTTTTGAAAGAAGCACCAACTAAAAACTGTTTTGTTTTGCTTGAGTAGGATGAACTACACTGGAAGCTGCTAACCCAGACAAAAAAAAATCCGTTCCCCATAAATACTTGAGTTTGTACTTGTGTTGCAGCACTGTCATATGAAAAATGAGAGGATAACCAAACTGCAGACCCACACCCAGCAGAATTAGTCTGAAGAAGGAAAATTCGTTGGGTTTAGCTCCAGACACAGCAATACAAAACACTGATTTTTACAAACCAGGAAAAGGCATCTCAAACTTTAAAAAGTGGAAACAATTATATATTCCTAAAAGGATCTCAGGTCTTGTTTGTGAAGTTGCAGCTAAACAAGATATAACAGCTGAGCTCTGGTATATCTTGTATATATCTGTTTTACTCACAAACGTACCCATGTTTGTGAGTAAAATACATATCTAAGTAGCGTATGTATAAACATTTATAGATACCCTAATGCTATATACTACAAAAGGACAGAGACTTCAAGAGCATTAAGCATTGTTTAATGTATTCTCAATTTGAGTAATAATGAGAATCACACCAGATTTTCTAACAGTTAGCATGTATAACAGGTATATATTTTTCAGATACGGTTTCATAGCAGCCAAGGTACATAAGCAAGTGAAAGTTACTCAGACACATTCCAATAGATTTTGCTGACTTTAGGATCACATACAAGACAGGAGTTGTACCTCCAATAAATTACAAGCTTTAGAATACATTATTTTCACTAACATTTATGGAGTCCAACCAGCCAACATGAAACACTTCTGTTCAAACGATCCCCTACAGCCTGTGCAGAGACTTCTAAAAATCTCCATGAGTATTACACACCACACTTCCAACACAACAGTAGAAAGCCATCAACAGTTAATCCCAACTGGCTTCCGCCACTGCCAACACCCCTTGAAGTAAGATGTCCTTATTTGCGTGTACATCCTGTGCCATTTTCAAAGGCTTTAAATGATTTTTAAAAAGCAGTTTAATAAAAGCAAATGAGCCAGTGGCTTTTTTAAAAAAGAAGAATTCTTGGCACCCAAATTCCATTACATTTCAAAGGAATTTAAGAGCTCAACTCCCTCAAGGTCTTTAATGTAGGTTAGCAGCATACCATTTATCAAAACAGTGACCATTTGATCCCCACTTGTGTAAAAAAAAGATGGGTACCAAGAGGCAGCTTCAGCATCTTGAAGTCAGTGATTTACATATATCAATTTAACCTTATATGTGGTGCCTCCACAGTCATTACCCAATAACTACTTTATTGCTTCCTGGCTGGGACCTCCTCCACTGTACCAAAGCCACTAAATAATACACTCAGGCTCCCACACCTCTTCCACATCATGGGTCTATCACTGGATCACTAACCAAGCAGTTGTCATCCTAAAATGGGAATACTGAAAAAAGCTGACTAGACCAGGTATGACTTATCTTTCTGAAAGAACTCAGCAGAATTTTCCTAGAGTGCTATCAGATCAATTGGGTGCACCTAAACCATTTTTTTTTCAATATATCCACTTCACAACTATAAAAATACCCCTAGCACTGTACACTGCCTCTGAGGAAATGAGATATTTGAAAAGTGGACGCTCCCATCTTTTTCAGAATATCTTCATTCTGAGCCTAGGCATAGATGGCTCTTCAATGCAACCTAAGCAATTTTTCATTCTTCAATTCAGCAGTTCTTCTTAGACTGTGTAGGAAAAGCAACTGCCATTCTTATTGCCCAAACAGTAAAAGTACATACTTTTAGCACAAAAGCACAGAATGGGAGGTAACTACTCCCTCAGTGTAGATCAGCAAGAAAGAAACTAACTGCAGAACCCAGAGGCTGACCTCATGTTGTTTTGTAACATAAGCACTTTCCACCCAAAGGGCAAAAGTCAAGGAGAGTTTGATTGTGGAGTCAAAATAGTCCTACCGCTCTGTTATTTTAGCCTCCCTTTCTTCCTCCAGATTATTCCACTCAACATAACCTACAGCATTTAGTGATAAACCTGCTGGCACACAATTTATAGAGAAATAACACTTGACTCTCTTTCAGCTACTTATCTTCTTGAGCAGTGGAAAGAAAAAGACTCCTACTATATATAGTGACTCCTTGGTGTCTAGCCTTCCCCCCTCCGGGTCCTGTTTTTGGTATGCACACAGGACACGATGGTTTTAAGCAAAGCAACAGAGAACAGTTCACTTTCCCAAAAGGACATAATAGATGCTTTTTCACAACTGAAGGCCACTTGTAATGCATGGTTGACTGTGAAAAGTAACTGTGAAGCAATGATAAGATCAAGTGTCTTTGACCATATTGAAGAACCCAAAGCCATGAAGTTTATGCCACTAATTGAGAATTAGTATGTACTTGCATGATGTACAACCAAATCAAAGATTCTTCCATTATAGGAATAATGCATGGCAATAACAGAAGCTTTTTTTTAAACTAACCAAGTATAAGAACAGCAAAGGGGAAGCAAAAAAATTAAGTAAACTACTTTTCTATTCTCATGAATCTGGAAAACTTCAGTGGCTGATGTGAGGAAAAAAAAAATCCCAGAAAACATGAAAGGTATTTTTTACTTTCCCAATTACTAGTAAACATTATTTTTCCAAAGGAACACCTCTAATAGTGTATATTATTAACTTATACATTGCAAAATTAAATAGCACTTTCTTTCTGATTCTATTATTAGACAAATTAATGTACAGAAAACAAAACACTTAAAAAGTTGTGAGCAGCACCCCAGCACCAATTCAACAAATCAAACATTTCCAAATCAAATTCTTAGAACATCAAACTGTTATTCCAGCACTGATATAACCATCAATCAAAAATAAGACACTTTCCCCTCAAAATTTCATTTGTAGGCCAATGCTATCCCCCCCCTTCTCAGGTTGGAGACATAGCTTTTTATGAAGTCATGCAAAGGTCATATTAAGTGCTGTATTTGAGCTTCTTTTTTTGTTTCCAGTAACATGAGCAAGAAAGAAGTTGAATTGCAATTTGAAGTACTGCAAAAAAAATCCCAAAAAAACCCAAAAAACCACAACCAAACCAAAAACCCCCACACTTACTGAAGCCAGAATTCTGAGACAGGCAATTTCTCTGTCCACTATTTTATAGATCCCAGATAAAAGCAAATATGTTCAAATCACAAGTATTGTGCACAGGAAAATAATACTTACTAGTGCAGAGAAAATTCTGATTAAACAAAGGCAAAACAGAATAGCAGCGATTTTGCATAAAGAAACAAACACAGAAAAGAGTAATTTGAAATTCATCAAAATTTTAGAAAGTTCTCCATATTTTTTAATTTGTTGCAGCTTGGTCAAGAAAAGAAGAAAAAAGTCTACTAAAACCCTCCTTTTGTTATAGTTATCATTGTATATTTCCCAGCCTGTATATGCTTATTTCCAAAATATTATATTTTTAATCACTTACATAAAACACAAAGAAGTAGTTACATAAAACCCCACAGACCTACACATCTCCAAACTCTCTAAGACAGAAAAATATCAGAAAGAAAGAGTAATCCAGCTAGGACTGTGGGCTATGCATGCCTATATGGAGATGACACGAGTCCATAAGAACCAATCTTTGTGTAACAGGCCGAGTTTTGAGAACTGAAATTTCTAAATTGAGTGGTATACTTTTTTTTTGTAACAGGAAAATGGTTCATGTTTGAGTTAGAAAGCTACAGGTGACATTCTGTTTTATTCTACAGTTTAAAACTGTGTCTTTAAGGAAAATGCTTTTTTTTCTTTAATTTAAACTAGCTTTTAAAGAGTAACTCCCAGGTGGTTTCAAAACCCAATTTGTTCACAAACTATGGTCAACATATGGTGACTATTGAAACTGACCATAAAAAAATTAATCAAGTTAAGTGCACTTGAGAAAGATTTTGCCTTCTAACATAACATAGAACTTCCTGCAAATGTTTCTGCAACACAGATCTATCTATGAAGCTTTTCATAGCTTTCTAAGACATATTAAAGGACAAAATTGAGCAAGGATAATGCTGTTCTACAAACAACTGTACAAAAAGTGCACCTACAGACAGTGGCAATAACATGACTTGGCTCTTACATCAATAGGAGTGAGTATTCTTGTGTGCTGTCCATATGCAGGCTGTGTAACTATGAAGAAAATAGCCAAGGGACTCATTTATATCCATTTTTGCAGATGATACAATTTAATATGGGGATCCATGGGGTGCATAACTATAAATCTTTGACTGCAAATTACACATGGAGACAGAAGGCAATAGAATTATTGAAATAGTTTGAGCCTAACAATGAACATCTCAGAGTTCCTACAGCACCAACACAGAGTGCCAAACCCATAAATCACTAGACTGAATGAAAATGAAAATGCTTTATTTGTGTAAAAACATCAGAAAGGATGACTTAATTAGAGAACAAAACCTTCACTATATCCAGTAGATTTATATGCTTTTCTCATCCATGAAACAAAAGAATCTTGCATTACATTTCTCTGCAATAAAGGGGATGAGTTATCCTTCGCTACAACAGTGAGCACAATAATACATCAAAGGGCTCAGGAAAGTTACATTTAATGATATCTCTTAGATAGTCCATGGAAGTAAAGCAACATATTTCACTAATCCAAACCATCCTAACTCTGTAAGTACCTCAGAAGGCAGGCAAGCTTACCTTAATGCAGCTTTAGCAGAAAGAGATAGCCCTGAGTCACCTACTGCTGAGTGAAAACATTTTATGGTATTATGTAAAGTATTTTACAGAGTTTACAGTACTAAATATAAAGTTATGAATTAATACATTTATATAGTACGATCATACCTTCACAGAACAGAAACATACGTGTCTCTGTGCCATTCAGCCCTGCCCACAAAGCTTCTCACTAATCTGAAAATTCTGCCTGCCTGTGGTCTATGTTCTCCTGAGGCTGGAGATCATGCAAGTACTTCAAAGCACAGGCTGTCTTCAAGACCCAGACCTTAATATTTTTCTTTTTCTGAGTTCAGGCTATTTGTACAGCCTGCCTGCCCAGCAGCAATGAGGCCAAGGTTCTTCAATGCCTCCTTTCTTATCAGCACCAGTCACATCAACATTTTTGAGGCAGGTAAGGTCAAGTCCCATGGACCAGGCAGCATATTTAGTTTTCCATATTTCAGGTGAGCGAGTCTAGGATGTCTCAAAGCTTTCTCTTAAAGGTTGTGACTGTGTTACAGTAGAATTGAGAGTAAAAGTGAACACCTAAGCTCAGTTGGCAAATACAGTCTTCCTCCGCGCAGCAGGTGCATACAGAGGTTCTGTATTACCATTCTCCAGTGAGGAAAATAAAATTCTCAGGCCCCTAACATGTGAGGCTTAAAGGCAAGGATCAAACAACTATCTTAGGCGTTATACTACTATACATTACACCAGAGGGAGTCAGTTCCACCTATGTTCATGCACTACTTTCTATGGCATAAACCTGCAGAAACATCTAAACATAAAACACAAGATGAAGATGTAGTGAGTGGAATTTAGGTTACTTATATTTGGCAAGAGATCTAAGTAATTACTTGATGGAGTCAAGTTTCTCCATAGTGCAATTAAGAAGAGCTTAAATAATAAACATAAGTTTGTAGTAACAGCTACTAGTGTAACCTACTAGGATTTAGGCAGCATATATAACTGAGCAAGGGACATGTGCATTTACCTCCTCCAGTGCCAGCCTAGAGAACACATTGTTTTTGAAGAAGCAGGAGACAGTTCCTTTTTGTAAAATGGAATAAAACCCACACTGTGCTCCTCCTAGAATACTAAAATGCCAGGTGGTTGGTGATTTTCCTCTTTTAACCTCTCACTCCGGGACACATTAGGTATTTTATGGCTTCTAAAGTAAAATTTTCCCAGAAGCATTATCGGAACTGAGCTTTTACCACCTCCCCCAAAATGAAGCAGTAATTCAGCAGCAGAATAGTAAGTCTTAAAGCATGCTGAAATCACTGCTTTGCATGCATACTAACACATACTAACACTGTCCCCTTGTACTTCATTGTCTTTTCTATTTCCACTTCCTCCCTCCTGTTTTGTTATCTGACTGAAAGCTCAGGCACAGGCTGCCAGGCTGCTCTCCGTTTATACAGCACCTACTATAACAGGGTCACAGCCTGTGAAACAAATTCCAGTGCACTAAAACACTATAAACAACCACTGCCAACAGGCCTGTCAGAGCAAATTAACTGAGTATATTTTGGTGACGCATGATTCCCAATGGCTTCTTGAGCAGTTTCTCTTCCTGATTTATGAAATCATCCAGTTTTCCACAATGAACTAGATGGCTGTTAGTGCAAATTACTGAAATTCTGCTTGACTTACGCAAAGCACTTTATAGGCAGATCCTCTGCTGGTGCAAGCTAAGACCTTCACCAGCACAAGAACAACAACTTATACCACCATCTGCCCCTTCATCCACACTGACCTCAGCCCTCCTCATAAACACTCCAGTTTCAAGGGTATGACTCAATACACATTTGTATCTGAGCTCAGTCCTGTGGAAAAAAGTATCTAGTAGGGTAGGATGCAGCTTCACTTAGTGAATCTTTCTACTCCTGACACTGCACTGCTTGTAAGCAGCCCTAGTGGGATGGGAGGTGGAGCTGGGAGAAGGAAGATTGCAACTCAGTCTGCACTCCTCTGCTATCAGTAAAGCCATCCTCATGGTTCAGCCATGAGACAGAAACGGTCCTGTATACTCCATCCATCCTTAGAGGATTTTTCCCAGCAGTAGCTGGTTAGTACAGCTTGGTCTAGACGTGAACAATGTAAGTTTCCTTGTAACCCCTACGGGAAATACCCAGCTGTGAAAACTGCTGGAATTTCCTGATAGCCACAGCATCCTGCCTTGTATTTTAGAAAAAACAATGTTGACAGCAACAGTGGGCTAGAAGTAGACTTTACCAGTTTGCGGCAGAAACAGGGAACTTCCACCTACTTTTCACTTTTCCTTGTTACAAGAACTGATAAGCATATCATGAGCCATTCCTGCCACACTGATACCCATTCCCCCAGTTACATAAGTGAGTACAAATAGAAGAACAGAGAATACACAGCAAAGCAGGATTATTTCAAAAGCTTATACCCATTACTCTTGTTTCTTTCATTATAAGAAATTATGACAAATTCTATAATCAGTACTATCTTCAGCCAATTTTTATAGAGAAATTACAGTAAATTAAGATTTCATGTATTGTATAAAATCACACATGGGGAAAAACAATATTTATACACCTCTTTTAATCCATCTTCAAACTGGGCAGCCATGTAATTGACTGTTCTTTTCAAATCAACATAGACTCTGGGTTGTATTACCAGAAAGACCAAGAGATATGACAACCACAAATACACACACTTCATCTCTGTACACCCCTTAAAAATTATCATTAACTAAAGATTATTATTATTACCTTTTGAAAAATGAGAACTCAGAATTTTATACTACACTACTTTTAGCCACATTCCCACCTTTATGTAAAACTTTAAATATATGTTGAAACTTATTTTACACAGCAGACACAAGGTAGTATACCACAAACTAAAAAGAAAAAAATTCACGTCACCTACACAACAATAAGCAGTTTTTGCACTTCTTAACATGTAAAAACCACAGAATTCAGGAGGGTTTGTTTTCCCAACATGACTCTAGAGATATGTGATCAGTTCAAGTATCTGCATGTTCAGCCATCATTTGACTGAATGTGGTAACACGAATATTAGCTATGGTGACACGCCATTACACATTGTCTGTTCTTCCTATCTCATGTAGTCACAATTTGACAAAACCATACTTTAGGACTCCAGGAAACTCCTGCATATACATCCACCCAGCCTGATTAGCCTGCAAAAACAAATGGTGTAGTGGCAACTATGAAAGACAAGTTCAAAGGCAGGTCAGAAGGTAACAAAACTCCACACGAAGAAGTATCAGTTGAACTCAGCTGCTTTCTGTATGATCAAGCAACACAATATGTCTCTTTCTTTAGGACTATACTCAATTCCTGCATCACTGTTTTAAAATTAAATTTCAAAAGCAAGATACAAATATCAAGCAGCAGATTTGCAGCAAGTGAATGTTGACAGCAGAATCAAACAGAAACAAATGGACAGGATCATCACCAACTGCTTCTGGGGGAGGAGCGCTGGAGATCACCAGCTACATCTGGTCATGCTGGCCAAAGGCAAAGAGATGAACATAGCTGGAAGACAAATAAGTATCCTGATATGGTTGTATCAGGAAAGACATAATGGAAGATGGAAACTTACTGGTGAACAGGCCAAGAAAAAGAGAGAACAGATATATTCAAACCAGAATCACACTTACAAATACTTTTAGTTGGTTTAAGCCAGGCAGCTCATCTCAAATTACGTTACACTACCATGGCGCTTCTGTGAAGTACAAATCCAGCCCCTGGTGTTGAAGTAACAGTGCCAGACACACCAAGTCGCTCGTGCCTTCTGTCAGGCCATTAAAATGTGCCACAGGTCTCAGACCTGGTCCAGGAGAAGAAGTTTTATTTGACCACCCGAGCCAGAGAAGGTGGCAGGCAGCGAGTGTGTGCTGATGTCTTGCCACAGGGAGAAGTTGAGTCACTGTTCACTGTGCCAGCTGGATTCAGGCACGAGTTTAATAAACTGGTTCACTGCCTAGCTGTTGCTGGCACCAAATACTTTCATCTCTAAATGTCACAGGCAGGTTAATGTGGCTTTTCTTTTTTCTTTTTTTTTTTTCCAGTAGGTGAATAAAAGTGTGGAAATTCCAGCTACAAAACCCCAGCAAGAAAGAGAACAGAAAAAAAACCCCCTGCTTTTGATGTTTGTTGCTGGAATAAACAGGCTCCACAATTCTAGCTCCATATTAAAATAGGGACAAAAATAAACCTGCCCCCTGTGGTCAGTCATAATTGCTAAAATCTTTAAATTATTTTCTGTGTAATCATTCTGCAAAGATTTTCTTGGAATGGGTCAGAGAAACATCAAGGAGGTAACTTCTTGTCACACAACTTGAAGAAACATGCCCAGGCAAGTGAGAGGTAACCAACTTACTGCTGGCCAAGAAAGTTGCACGTATATGCCACTGAAAACTCTCAAGAAATGCCTAATTGCCTCTCAAGAACTGCCCCATTGCTTGCTAAATTCCTTCTCTGGTTGGGATTGAACAATTTTGAATTCTATTGCACTTTGGAAAAAGAACTAATCTCTACATGGGTATAAACCCTATTGAGACCTTGTTCAGATTTTTTTAACCAGATCTTAATGATCACGTTACGAATTATCTTCTCTCACCACAAACAGAAACAAGCAAGTTCAACAGCAACATTTTCAGGAAGAATCTTTAAATCTTAGTGCTCTAATCAGCTGAAAAATATGCTTAGTCCTCACTGTTCCCAAAGCATCCAGAAAACAAGTTAAAGCCACCCCAAAATGTTTGTCACTCCCGAATGTTGGCACCCAGTAGCAGATAGACTTCTATAAAATTTTAGGTTATCTGTTTTGCTGTGTCACACACAAAAAAAGGCCTATGATAAAGAAAACTAAGGTGAAGTATTATTTTTTCATTCCTCATCCATCAGGTTGCACATGTATGCTGACCACTGAACTTGTTTTACTTGCAAGGGCAGCAGGGAACAATAACAATTTTCCAACAGAAAAGGAAACAGAAGAGTTACAGAATCACACATAACCCTCCCCAACATCCTTTTAACAATCAAAGGAAAAAAGATAACCATATTTCCATTGTGGATAATGAAATCTGAGATTCATGTCATCTTGTTGCCTCCTTGTTGGCAGAATTCATTTAAGGAGAAAGTCCCAATTTCCCACTTCAAATATATGTGCCATAATCAAAGATAATTTACACTTCATTTATCCTCCTTCATCAAAGAAACAATATAGATACAAATCAGGCTTCCAGAAATGGGAAGGTCATAAATTTGATCATATTTAAAGGGAGAAAAAAGAAAAAAATGTGTATTTTTTATAACTTTTCCAGCATCTAAATAGGAAAAATTACTTGCTTTTCTCCTATTCCTTCTGGATACAGGTCAGATGTGTCTCTCAAGTAATTTGCGTCACCCATGGCCTCACTAAGGACTGCCAAGCCTTTACAAGGCTGTTTCTCAGCTTTGCATATTGCCAAAACAAAACTGCTCCAGTGTATTACAGGGAGATGTGAGGAACTTGTGTATTATAATATTTGAGTTCTGTCTGGAGCCAAGATTTAATAAGGTCTTGCTGCTTTTTGATAAAAGCTGCTTTTTTAGAAATATAACACAAAAATAGCTTTACATGGACAACCAAGTGTAACAAGAGAGACAGGACCATTCACAGTGTCACTGCCAGTCTAGACAAACATGTAAAATCCTATGCTCCATCTCACAAGGTTCATTATATAAAACCATTCAGAAAACAAACCAGGACTGAGTCAGCATTTCCTGCCAGGAAAAATATTATATGGCTTACCAGCTGCTGAGGACAGGAGTCTGTGAATTCAAAGAAGTAAAAATTATGTGATTCAGGATCTAAAAGGATCTAAAAAAGTCTCCTCAGAAAGAACAGGAGCAGGATAGTCAAGTGGTTTAGCATGCCCAGGGCAGGATGTATTAGCAGGATTACTGGAGATGACTTATGCCTGTTCTGCAACTCAGAGTAGGAAATGCAAGCACGTTTACATGCCTGCCTCAGTGCCTTCTTGGACAGGACATCAGACCTTTTAGTGACCTTCTAATTTCTCTTTCCTAAACCCATTTGCACATCAACATTTTGGACTGCAATTTCTTCTGTTAATATCATGATAATCCATGTTAAATCAATGATGTTCCCTTATACAAACAGTTTATTCAAAGTGATGGCAGTAAATTTTTATCTCATTAGACAGTGAGGTAATTTGGGTGCTCCATTTTAATTAAACAGGTTGACTGTAATCATGGATCTGAGACAGATGCACAAATTTTGGCTTGAACCAAACATGATAAAACAGAAACATAATGAAGAAACCTCGAGCCCAACATACTTTTTAATTATTTGCACAATAAAAATGCACTAACATAATTTCTCTTGTAGAAGGAATTGATTTTTCCCCCCCCTTTATAGATTACAATGAAGTGTGACCTTCCTATCAGGTCCTAAGTAGCAGCCTCTCTACTCAAATTCCTTCAGAGTTCCCTGATAAGCAAACACTAGTGCAATATCACACTTCAAATGGCTTTGGTTAGATACTGGTAGTCTGATACTCATTTTTCTTTTCTCAAAACTTTGGAAAATAGTGAATCATGTGGTTGGAAACACAGCAGCTGGTGGTGGAACACCAACTTGCACCTTTTCAGCTCCACTGAAGTTTTTTAGTGATGATCCAAAGCAGCATTTGAATATCATGTGTAATAGATACATAAGACATTGCTTATTTACCTCAGAAAAAAATGCAGATGCTCAGGTCATCAACTGCCTTCTCTTGATACTTTAAAAAAAACTGCTATATATTCCTATACAGAAGCTGTCTTTTTCAATACAGAAGAGTAATTCCCATCATAGCAGAACAAAATTTTAACAAAAGAACAGATAGGCTTTGAAGATTCATGAACTCTGCATACTGGAAATCTAAAATGTCAGAGCTAATTAAAAAGGTTTTATAATTGGTTCTTAGCATTTTTTTTCCCCACAAGCCAGAGAAGATACATTAAATTAAATATTAAAAATTAAATATTATTAATCAGTGAGGTTCTTTCTCTTCCTTTGAACTTTAAGTGAAAAGAAATCAGAGCCATCAGTGTCTGGAAAAACTCAGCTTTTCAGAGTCAGGGCAGTGATTCAAGTTATACCTGAATTTTCTCCAATATGTTCCTGCAATTACTGAATTTGACTTCCATTAAGTATCAAACACATCATAAAAATATCATGGCCTAGCATACTAAGTGTGAGATTCAAGTTAAGTAAATTCTATATTTTGGTCCTTACTTCCTCCTTATATTTATATCTAATTCATGTAACGTGTCTGATTTAGCTTCTCCCTGTGTACATATATCTAATTACTATTACTTGCATCACTGAGCATTATGCTGACAAACGAATCTAGAAAATGCTTATGCTCAGACCTGCAGAACGAGCACAGAAAAATCCTCATTTACACAGTTGCCTCTTGCAAAATACTGTGAAAGCTTGTTTAAGACACTGTGTGTTGAGGAGTTAGCATCATTTCTGGGACAGGAAATAAGGTAGAGAAACAAACACATTAACTGTGGTTGAAGGACAGAAACTGATTCAGGGATTCCTCCAAAGAAACGAATAGCAGTGGGATATGACCCACTTTGGACACCTGCACAAAGCATCTGTACTTGGCAGATGTCCTTAAATAATGACAGTTAAATGTTTTGGAAGCTGCCTTATTTTTTTTTTCCCCCCTTTTCAATATTGTAGAGTGGACCAAATACAACATTTTCTTAATTTTGGGGCAAGCACCTTGTGCAACTGGATGTTTTATCCCAGAATTCAAAAATAAATGCCTGCATGCCCTTGCACACTCCAAAGGGCTCTAAAGGATACAGGAAACATGACATTGCCAGTTCACTGACTTGTGCAAATATCACTCTATTGAAAGCAATTTTGGGAGGCTTAGATTCAGATCTCCGAGATAAGAGAAGCTACCCTTGTTGCATGTCCCAACATCTGAGTAGATGAAATTACAGGGGATAAAAATGCAGCAAAAATGGGGAAAACATGAATGTAATTCAGATGTCTTGCATGGTTTGTAAGATCAGAGAAAGCCACAATATGAAACTCTTTCCTTCAGAGAAAATGCAACTTTCAACACTTATTTACTGCTTTAAATTTAGTATTTTCTATCTACCACAGTAACAATTTCCCACTCTGGTAAGACATGGTTTGTCAATTCAAAGTCTGTGTAGCAATTAAGGGTTTAAAGTGCTAGTATGGAATCTTTACTCGACTGATTACATCCACACAATAGATTTTATAGTGTGCAAAACAGAAGAAAATACAAAGGTAAAATATTTTTATTTTTACACATTTTATCATTTAGCTGCTTATGATTAATTCTGACAATAAACACCACTTGTATCCCTGTGGGCCTAATATTTTCAGAGTATAAAACTGAGCAAGTTGTGTGGCACCTGTCAGTTTATTAGAAGAAAATTACCAATGGATGAAATTATGAAAGAGGAAGGTCATCAAAAGTTATCAAGATTTGACTGAGCCTTCTTGATCAAAAAACGTACCCCTCTGACCTTTCCTTTTCCTGTACTTGCAAGAAGGTTATTCCATACAAAACATTTCTCACAACTGCTCTAATTTCCTAAAGGCTACTGGACGGTTTGTTATTCTAACTGTAAAGATAGCAAGCAGCAATGTTAATTAATGACCTCCTAGAAATCTGCACAAAATTACATTGCATGAAAACACTAGAAGGTTAGTAAATTATTTCCCTTCTATACAACAAGTTGCTTTCTGCATATCATTATATAAATGTGTTTAGACATATATTTCTGTAAATTATATCGCAAATTACCTTACTTCCAGTATCCCCATGTTAGCAGCTGAATGAATATGCTGAGGAGATGTTGCCATTCACTTTAGTGATATGATATTCCACAGGATTAATTTCCACTACACCTTCAGGTTTTGTAGTAATGTTTATGCTAGCAATCACTGCTATGTTTTATTCAATATATTTAGCACAGCTTTTTGCTAAATCGCTAAAGCAACACGCAAATACTAAGAAAAGAATGAACAATTGGAAAGTGAGAACAGCAAATCATGGTCCAGTGAACTCTGGCTTTGCCTTAAACACATTAGCAAATATGTTTCTCAGCTCCTCATTTCTCCCACATTTCATAAAGTGCTGTTAACCCCTTCCCTTTGGCTATGGGTGGGAGCTCAGTGCACCAATAAGATATGTTCAAATCCACATAGCCTTCAATGAGTTAACTTTTCTTCCACAAAGGTGAAGGATTTTGCTGACCCAGTGCAAGTCAGCTTGAATAAAATTCAGTTCTGCTGTAGTCAACAGGAAAGTAGGAAGGAAAATAGGATTTAACAAACAAAGCATAAAAAGTCCACAGCAGGAAATCATTATTTGGGCAATTGTTCACTTTGTTAACAGACGGGACTGTATTAATATCTATCAGTGCATACTGCTGTGTTTGTGGTTTCTCTGTAGTGGCACGTCTGGTCTGATTAGTTACAAAGTGGTCATATAGGCAAGTGAAATCTGCAATTGTGTGAGGTTTCCGAAGAATACAGAATACATATGTCATTAATGCTTAATCTGGCACCAGCTTATTCTGGTTAAAGTTCGAGTGGTTGACTAAAATTAAATCAATACTAAAAGAAGCTCAGAATGCCAATAGAAGTGGTTTACAGACATATTTTCACTGACCATTACAGCTGCTATGGATTAGGCACATGAAACGGTTCAGTTCAAGTTAGCGTTTTTAGTATAGATACACAAAAAACTGCAGCCACAGTATTCTGTGTGCTTGCAGTCAAAAGCATTCTAGGAACACACAGAACATTGTTCCAAGTTACCATTTAACATTTATCAATTTCAGTCATGCTTCTTACCACAAGAAGGTTAAATTGAAATTATTAGAATATATACATGTGAGTATGTCTCTGTGTGTATATATATATGACAATGCCATTAAGAAATAGATTTGTAGACAAAGATCCTACAAACCGTTGTAGAAAGCCTGATATTCTACAGGATTTTACATAAAAATTAGTATAAAACTTAAAAAGCTATTGATATTAACCAGTGAACATAGTAACACCAACGTTTGTAAAGGAATGGTTCCTTAACTTCCATGAGAGGAGTCATAAACCAGTTTCTTTAATGTATTCTGAAGGTTCTGGATGCAGGATCATCAGGCAGAACACTCATCTCCTCATCCAGTTATATTTTAGTCCCCTTTTCCCAAGAGAAATATTTCCCTGCCTGCCTTACTCAAGCTTCTTTGAAGCCACCTTAAAAGCTACAACCAGCCCCTGAGAAATGAACTTCTGGTTAGAAACTGCAGGTGGTGAGGGGTAAGAAAAGGCTTACAATATAACCTTTTATCAGGCTCAGACATTTTAGATCAATATGAAGGCAGCAGAGATGCCAATTTTAATTGATTGTGAATGCAGTTCAGTGGTTGTTCTGAAGAAAGATTTTGATTTACTTGTTTTATGATGTGAGCGTGGCTGTGCCAAATATTATTTCCCAATACTGCAGAGACTTAAACGAAACACATGCTGAATATATCACTCTGAGACGTTCATTTATCATCTTTTATGGAATTTGAGGGATTTACTCAGGCCACTTTATTTTAACTATTAACATTTTATCCAGTTCACAGGGCATCAGCTATTCAGAAGAAAACTGCAAAAGGTCAATACACGTAGCCAGCAATTGCAAAACACATCCCATTTTGGGATGCATTGCATTTCACTCTTGACCCAGTAACTTCCCTTTCCCAACCTTGATATTTCAGAAAGCATGGGGATTTTTAATATCTGACAGTTCATAGGAGTATCATTAGCCACCTTTCACAGTACTATGTTTTGACCACTTTCCAAGGTGTGGAATCAAATCCAGTATCTGACAACATTTCCAATCCCCTCTAGAAATGCTATGAGCTGAAATGTACAAAACTGCTGCAAGGCTCCTTGTAGTAGTTAAGCTGTACATAAAGCCATATGGAAAACTTGAGAATAAGCTCAAGAGACACCTGTGTAGGTGACCTGTAGGTGACCTGTGCCTCCTCTGCTTTTCACCTTTCTGCAAGCTTTACACTTGAGCAAAGATTTGGGGGTTAGATTTACAGAGAACCAATGGCTCATTGGCCTCCATGACTAGCATGGAGGAGATGCCCTGTCATGCCTATTCACTCCCCACCACTTTTCAAAACTGAAGTGCATAATATTACTTATATGTGCCTCAGCACACTGCTTTGCTCCAATACCCCTGTGGGTTTGCTACTCTGTGTATCAAAATAATGCAGGAGTTTAAAATTTTTAATTGAATAACTAATTATTCTGTCCACCTTATATTTATTAAAATTTTGGTTTGAGCCATTGTTTAACCTCACAATAATTATTTTCAGTTTTGGTCTCCTAATTTGGAATCAGTTTCAAAATTAAATTAATAGAGGTTTTGTGAAAGTTACCTGTAATTTACTGTTTCATAAAATTCTGTGTGTAAATCTTGATAAGACAGGTTGTTGGTAATAAGCTGAATTTACAGAATAGAATTTGGTCTGTTTATTGTGAAGGGTTATCTTCTAAATTTTACTTACAAGGACTGCCCTTTTTTTTAAATAATCCATTGTAAAAGTAACAAATCTCATACTCACATTTACTCAAGATTGCAACTCACTGAGATAATCTAAGGAGTGAATTACAAAGCACTGAATATTTGTCTTTTACAAATTACTAGCAAGAATGAATCTCATGATTTATTTCAATTTCAGGTACTTGAATACCATCTCAGTGCACTGAATTCTGTTGACAGTTGCCAGGAATTTTGCAGGACAAATTCACAAGATTACATTGCAAGTTAGTGTCCAAGTATTGCCCATACAAAACATTCATTCTAATCATTGAAATGACAGTGCAATACCCAAGTCAATCCCTACAATGCAAACAATTAATCTTGTGGCTTTGACACTAGGCTGGCACTGAGAGGTAGAGCGAGTTTAACTAAAATTACACTATGCTTTCAGGATGGCTTTTGAAATGTATTTAAGATGTCCCTTTGAAAAATATTTTTTTAATTCAAATTACAATTGCCTTTTCTAGTGATATCTCATTTATAGTAGCACAATAGTAAGATGATCTTGAAAAAACCTATTTTAAAACTTTGGACCACAATCTGCACTGACTTAATTCAGGAAAAAAAGAGCAGCACATATAGAGATCAGTGATTCTGAAACAAATGTAACAATGGAAAGATTGCACTAGGTGCCCACAAAGTGAAACCTAGGCATATTAAATACAAAAACTAACACGAACATGTAAGGTGAAAGCATCTCCCTCTCAAACTGTGTTACAATAATTTCATATCTTTTATGCTTCTCTTAGCCAATGGCATATGAATTGTACTTCAGTTACATACTAAATCAATACTAAGACAGCATGAGACTTTATTTCTCAGATTCATACAATAAATGAAATAATGTGAATAAAATAGTCTAAATCAAATCTCCTGCTCCAAACAGGGTCAACACTGATCAGGTTGCTCAGGGTTTTATCTAACCTATCTAGGTCTGACACATCTAAGGAAGGAGATGCCACACTTCTCATTTAGAAGTCTATACCAAAGATTTAACGTCCTTTTCATGAGAAGTTGCTGAGGTTTTTTCCTTTTATATAATTTGGGAACCTCTCTTGTTTCAATTCACAATCATTGTGTTCTCTCCTCCTGCCTTGCAGCTCTGTGAAAGCCAGGCCCATTCTTCTCAAAACCTCCTGTTCAATACTGGCAACCTACATTCAAGGTCCATCCTAAGCATCCTCTTGTTCAGGCTAAACAAGTCCCATCACCTCTACTCCTCCTCACAGAAAAGTTCCAGCTCTCAACTTCATAGTCCACTGCTGATCTGACACAATTTTACTGATACCTTCCTTGCGCTGCAGGGGACCAAAACTGAACACAGTAATACGTACCCATGTGCATATTTTCATGTTTGTTTGGGATTTTTGACAGTGGTTTTGCTTGCTTGGGTTTTTTTTTAATGTTTTTGGGAGTTTTGTTTTGTTTGGGGTTTTTTTGTCCAATTACTTGAGTTAATCTAAATGTAGCCATTAATCAGAAATACTAATATAATGAATTATGAAAAAGAATATAAGTCTCATGGCCTGTATCCTGATACAGTTATGAACTTCTAAGATAAAGGATATCCTTTGCTGAGTATACAGTTTATTTATACTTTATTTACATCAATATTTGTCATTATATACTGGTTTTGGAGTGTCTCTTTAACTAAGAATTATATTTCAATATCATTTTGTTCAGAGATCAGGTATTGTTTAGAAATAATAGATCTCCTACATATAAAGAACTAGAATGTTTTCATAATAGTTTTGTTATTCAAAAAAGAAATTGTCAGATATAAGGTCAAATTCACACCAACTTTTCATATTTTATTTCTCATTTTCTCTAGTTTACAATATCTGTGGACTAATTCCGGCTATAACTATTCTATTTAACAAAGTACTAAATCGCTCTCTGCCCCTCCTTGGGTTTTCCTCACTTTGGACCACCCATACACCAGGTCCATGCAGTACTCTGCTTTCTATATTCACAGTAGAGAAAACCCTTTGTTTCCGCACTATGAAATTTAATCCTCCATTGCTGCATTTTAAAAAGCACCATCCTTGCCTTCAAACATCTCAGTCATTATTTTCTCAAGTCACACTTTTCACTGGAAGTCTTATGAATATAAAACTTTTTTCAGACTAAAACACCAAACCCCACAAAATCCTACCAAGCTTGCAGTAACAAAGCTTGCCTTATTTGCTGTCATCTTGATCTCCTCTGTTTATCAGTATCTTCAATCTTCTCTCTCAACCAACATAATGTCTTTGGGAAAAAAAAAAAAGTGCCTTAAATCTTTTTGTAGACAAAAATAATTATTGTAGCACGTGAGTCACATTATATACAAAAAGCAATGCAAAAAATTTTTCATTTGTTAGGAAGAGGTTAACATTGCTCTGTGGGCTCCTTGTCAAGTTCCAGCAGTTACAAAATGTCTTTGTGTAATGTATCAGCATTCCTGAAGTTTTGTGAAACTGGGGAAGGGAAATCAATATTAAAAATCAGGGAGCTGGAGCCTTCACATGAAATACAGTTTTGTTCCTACCACAAAGCTAAGTGGTTTTGATCTTTCTGAACTTCTCAATCATGTGTGACCAAAGAATTCTTTGCAATGAATTATGTTTGCCTTCTATGTTAATGAAAAGCCAACATGCATAATTTATAGAAGCTAGGAACCAAACATTAAAAAATAAAGTCATAAAAAAGCCATAGGAGTCTTTAATGGCAGAGTTCTCACCATCTAAATGGAACTGTAATACAATATTTTTCTGTCAGATTTATTAGGTTTTATTTGAATATGTTCGATTTTGCAATGATGTTTGTACAAAAATTCCAAACACTAAAAACACTAAGAACCAATAAAATCAAACAAATGAATGGTCACAAAAAAAGCAAAAAGTCTGTAGATTTCATTTTCTTTTAAAGCCGGTATTAGGCTTAAATCTCAGCCATAAATATCTAAAAAACAATGTTCCTCTTTCAGCAGGGTGGATCCTAATATTTAACTTTCTTTTCTGCTTTTATGCTGCTACTCCTCAGTACAATGACTTCCTGTAAGGAGTGGTATTTCACCAAACTGTCATCCTCTTTCTTTAATGACAGAGATAGGCTTCTTCCAGATGCAGGAACTGAAAAAGCAGTGGAAAACAAGAAAAGGTCTGAATCCTCAGCCACAAGCATTAACAAGGAGCATTTCCATTGGCTTGCGCAACTTCAAAGTATATGTAACTACATATTTTGCAGTGTCATAGCATCCCTGCACCCCTCATCCTCATATAAATAAGACTGTAGAGTAAATATTCTATTGAAAGACAACTAGCAATAGAAAATACGTTTCTTCACCCAGTTCCTGCTTGTGGGATATATTATTTACTTGGTATACTTGGTATACCTTTTTCATGTAATGAGTAATAATCATCTCTTACCCTTTTAAAATAGAGGTATATCATTTGAGCTTGTCTACTTAAGGTGAGGTATTTTATCTACACCATCTTGCAAACTGAAAAAATCTGAAAAATTAATTTTCCAAAGTACCTTCAATAACTAAACAGCAAGATCTCAACCAAAATGTTCTATTGATAGTAAGTTTGAAGGTATGCTTTGGGAAAGCATTACAAACTATCAGTAACACAAGCTTATTCTGTGCTGATGCAAATTACACAATTATGAGTGAGGTTAAGTAAGACTGCTTACAGGCTACCTCTGTAAGCAGAGGAACGGAACAGCTTCTATTTTGAAAACATTTCAAGAGCTGGATCAGGCCAAACTGTTTCACAAGTGAGCTGGTTAGACAGACAATAAAAACTGAATCATCTGTGCAGATGGGAAAGAGCTCCCTTGAAAAATACCCTTCCTTGCTTCTTAAAATCAGTAACTGAGAAATTTGTCCTCTCCATTTATTATTGAAATACTCCCTATGAATCTCGAAAAAAAAAATCAATTTGGAAAGAAGCTGTTACAAAATTCACTGCTAAGTTTAATGAGGTAAATCATTGGATCCTACATTGCTTCTAGCGATAATTATGGATTACAAATCCAGAAACAACCTTCTGTTCATCTTTTCTTCTAGCTAACCTACTACATTTTGGCATTTCCTGTTCGCCTGTGGTAGGTCTGTCCAGAGGTTACAAAGAAAACAAGCTAGGGAGAAAAACGTGTACTCCACTCTGATAGCAGTCTTTTCTCCCCAAGCATAGTTCCTATGGTAAGCCAGCCTTCTTCCTTATAAACATTTTAACACAAAAAACCTACTTCTCAGTGTCAGTCACAACAAATTTATCATCTTAGTTCCAAGAAGACATATATGCAAAGACCTGTTCTACAGGTTGTCAAAAATAATTGACTAATTTTCTTAAACAGCTGAATGACAGGGAGCACTGACAAGACATTACAAGACANAAAAAAAACTACTGAAAGAATTATTGTCAGGCACTTGCTTTCTCTGCAGCATCTAAGTTAAAACCATTAAATGATCTGCTTCAAAGTGTTGATTTGGTTGTTATTATTATAAAAATCAAGTCTTCAGATATTTGAAAGCCCCACTAGCTTCATACAAAAAGTATAAGCAATTCCATGTATGTCCTACATCTCACTATGACATTATCTCCACAATGATTAGAACAGATCAGGAAATTTAAAATCTTTGTTTCATATGGGATCTGCATTCAGTATCACTGGTATAAGGATCTTGATGTCTTTAATCAGTGTACCAGTGAGCAAGAAACCAACAACATAAAAAATATGTAAAGAATTTGACAGACCTTTCTGACACTTCTGTCATATTTAATTACATTCCTCTCAGATTTCTATGGGAAGATTCAAAACTGACACTGACGTCTACTAATGTTTTCAGACTTGTTTAAAATACATAGAGTTACTAGATCTTTGGATCTAGTATTACTATTAGAATATTAACTAATATTAAATTTTAAAAAACTTTGCATTAGAAGCCTGGACACTAGAAAACAACTAGCAACTCTTGAGTTGACAACCTCAGAGGCCAAAAATTAAAATAACTATATATCCTTTGATTTAGTTTCTCAGAGGCCAAAAATTAAAATAACTATATATCCTTTGATTTAGTTTCTCAAATAAATTACAGATATACCATGGCAATACAGCATGAAGGAATCTGTACCATTGCTGTGTCTGATTTTCCTTTTCTTCAGAATACACAGTTAAATAGACAGTGAAGTAAATCACACAGATCTTTACTAAACACTCAGTGAGTTTACTGTCACTAAATTGGTTATGACTTGGAATTAATTTATAAAATCCTATAATAAATAAGGGATTTTTCTCTACCCTACATCAAAGTCCTCTAAAAACCTGTTCATGAAAATTATGCAAATGTAACCTCCAACACAAGTTAAGCACAGACCCATCAATTATGGTTTAGCTGTCCATAAGGAAAACAAATACGCTGCATACAAGATCACATACCTTTCACAAATTAAAATTCCATAACTACATTATTTATTAGTTAATGGACTACCACACTGAGTAACTAATTTATTCATTGATGTTAAACAATTTAGTTAATAGTAAATCCAATACTAAAAAGCCACAGATTTTGCTAAGATCCCTTCTGCAGTTGAAGTTTGCATTGCTGCAAGGACTCACACCCAAGCAGTCATTTGGCTAAATTCCAATCAGGATTCTACTGTGTTATGCAAATTCAAAGCTTCATGATTACAAAATTAAAATTGCTTCTGAATGTGAATAAATATAATTTTTTAACTGTGAAAAGGTATTAGCATATTTATAATACCTTAGAAAATACTTATAAGTTCTCTCTTTACCAATACATAGCAAAAAACTCAGCCAAAACACCACTTTCCTGTCTTAATCATCTCAAAGTAAAATGAATATCACTATCAAATAGGGCCATTTGAATCCATTCAAATATCGCTGACACTTTCTTTCACCAATTTTTTTTTTTTAGAGAGAGACCAAAGGAAATTAATGCAATCCCATACTTTAATAGGAAAGTAGATCTCTATGGTTAACGTAACAAACTTAAATAGTTTCTCATCAGGTCAAACTGTCAGTAAGGGTCCTTTCTCAATCAGAGATCAGGAGAATGAAACTACTGCTCCATTATCTTATGCAGATATTCTAGATGGCCAAATATTACTTTTACAGTCAATATCCTTCTCATTACAAAAGTCTGATTTGATCAGGCACTTTTGATGCTTTGATACAAAGACTGAAAATTACTTCAGTGATTGAAATCATCAGTGCTAATAAAAAGGGAATTGGAAGAGATGTGTTTGATGCACTGCTGTAATTCATTTTTATAATTTTTTTAATTAAATTCTGAGCTATGGATCATAAAACAGAATTTATTTCGGCTAAGACAGAAATATATGTATAAACTTGCTACAACTTGCAGCTGAAATTATACTTTCCTACACAGCCAGAACCGAGTAAAGCAGTAAATGGAGCACAGTCAACAAGACGACACAATGACACACCTGAAAAATCTCATTTCTGATGACCACAGGTACCATATCTACAAATAAAGATAAACTTTCTGGGTAGAAGTCTCAAAAGTAATACTAAGTAAATACTAAGTAAAAGGAATACTGAAAGTTATACTAAGCACAGTTGTATCTAAATAAAACAGAATTTCACCTTACGCATTTCTGTGGTCTGAAGACAATAAACAATGTTTACCAAAGTGTAAGACAGCTGGTGGACTTTCACAGCTAAGGAAGTGACTGTCTTCTACTGCCTCAAATCCCAGTATTAGTTGAGATGAATATTCACACTCAACCTGTATACTAGTGATTTTTAACACAGCTATCAAATAATACACAAGTGTACATTAGTTCCTTTGATCAGTCCGCAAATAAACCCTCCTAAAAAAAAGGGGGAAAAAGAAGGCAAAGTAAACACAGAAAAAAAGCTTTATATTTACTTCCTTCACATGTTGCAAAGTTAATTGCACAGTAAAGCAGCATTTCAGTAAAAAAAAAAAAAAAAAAAAAAAAAAAAAAAAAAAAACAAAAAAAAAAAAAAAAAAAAAAAAAAAANACAGGTAACCCTAGAGAGCCTGTTTCTACTTAACTACCTTCCCCATTTTGACTTTTTAACAGCAAGAAGAAAAACACAACTCATACCAAAAATACAAATTTTACCATAAAAGCTCCTTCCCAGGTTAACTGTTAATGCACATGGGAATTTAGTACAAAGACATTTTCTGCTGCAAAACTTCCAGTTTACACAATGATGACTGAAAATATTACATCTCTGTTAAACTGACTTTCTCTTTATCAGGTATGCAGGGGAGACTGGTTCTGGACAAAATATTTAAGACTAAATAGAGACATGGCACAAACAGAAGCACTTTTCACTTTATCATTGGAAAAGCTTTGCCTTCTACATCTCCAATTTTATCCCAATACACAGATGAATTTATAGCTATTTAAGCTGTCACTATACTCACACCACGTCTGTCATATTCCTAGGTAACAAAAAATTTTTAAGAGTTCAACTATTTACAATCACCATCCTTTTTTCTTCCTGAAGGAAAACACTGCAGCATTATGTATTTGTTTTACAATGTCCCGTTAAAGATTTCACAAGGAAAATACAAGTTTATGTGGAGAGCTGTTGTCTGTAAAGGGAGAAAGATTACAGATCAACAACCAAATTTTACAAGGACTTTCACTGTCACCAAGGGGTCAGTTTGATTAACCCTTTATCAGTAAGGCTTTGCCTCAGGAACACAGCAATTTTCCAGTTTCAGAGAATTTTCCCCTTGCCTATTCCAATAGCTTCACTTCTCTTCAGAAATCTGGCCAGTGTTGCTGACTTTAATTTTAGATTTCTGCTAATTTACTTGTTAAAAATAGTACTTCTGTCTTAATACTGTACATTTTGAAATATTGCCCATTCTGTAGCACTTAGAGACATGTATGTGAGGAAAAAAAAAGAAAAAAAGTAGTGAAAATATTCACTGCTTTCATGCATAGAACAGCACCAGAAATCTAATACTGTGTCAGCAGACAGACTGTTTCAGAACCACATCCACACACTCTCTGGAAATGTGCAAACTTGCTGCCTCACCCTTATACATTTTCTTCTTCAAAGCAGATACCAAAGAAATGAGTTTGTCCCCAGTTTTTTAACATCAAAGACAGCAGGCCAAATTAATCCCTAGCGTAACTCGATGGAATTGGTCCTTGGTCTTACTCCCCAAAGAAAGCAGTACTCCAAAACATACATTTAATTAATATCCTCTCTCATCTATAGATTCCTATAGGGCTTTTAAACCTTTCCTTGTGGCATGCTCTTTGCAACTAGTCTAAGTTCATACAAAGGCCCCTTCTATCCTGGTGCTTTATTAGTGCTAGGAAATAATTTTAACATGTATGTTAAAAGATGTTTCCACAAGAACACGGATAACACAGAGTGAACACTCAACAGTGGAATTCTGCAACTAAAATAAAGCATAACCAAGGAAGTAGCTTTATAGTCTGTGACGCCATATGGAAAACTGGTAAAAGAGAAGGGGAAGCAATGGCCCAAGACAGATAAAACTGGGTATGGAAAAAAAAGAAACCTTGAGCAGTATCTTGCTCACAGTAACAATCAAAGGCAAAGCTCCTATTAGCTAAAAATATATAGGATCACGTTTTTCATGAAGTGGAATAAAATTCTCTCAGATCTCTCAAGCAGAAATTATTACTGCATTGATGTAAGCATATATGGAAGAATCTATCTGAAAAAAAATCATCTTGAGTGTACATATAAGCATAAGCAAGATGCATGGGGGTTTTTTTGAATCAGAGTTAGTGTAAGGAACACAGCAGCCAGGAAGAGAAAACTGAATAGAAATGTAATGGAGAGGAGTAATATAACCAGAACTGCATTCAACTTCTTGACATTAGAATTAGTCAAACCAGGTAAATAAAGACTCAGGCTTGTTTTAAAATCTTTTAACTGCCTCTTGCATGCATTACCATTTCTAGCACTGAACTGAAGTGCAAGAATACTGGACAGTAGAGACACATGGATATTTCATGTTACCATTTGCAAATGCATACATTTTCAATGTTTACTTGACAAAGAAAACCAAATAGTCCCTCACATTCATGCTCCATGATTCTGAAAACACCCCCAGCATTAGCATACTTAGCCCCAAGTGTGAATTTAGATTTTATAAAGACAAACCATATAAATAATAGCGAACTGCTATACATGACAAAAAAGATGCTTCTGAAATCTACTGCAACATCATTCAGATCTTTAGATTACCTAGAATGGCAGGACTCAAGATGGCAATAAGAAAAGATCAGTGTCAGACCATGAGACCAAAGCCAATGCCCTTAGCAAGATGTTTGCCAATTGAGACAAATACCAAACGTAGAAAAACATTTAGAACTTTCGGTCCTTGGACTTTATCCTCTGCATTGTACTTGCTCTGGAAATAGTCAACTGAACAGGATCACTAGCCATGCTAATGTCTTTGACTACAAAGTATCCACAAGGTCAGAAAAACCTTAAATATCCAGAACTCAGCTTCTGGAAGCATTTTAAATTACATCTCATTTTACACAGCTGATAAGAATATGACTTAATAGAATATGCTATTTGTGGTACGATGTGATCTTCTAGTATGAAGGCCAAACATTCCATATTTCATTATCTTCTCCTTAGTGCAGGATTTTTACATTAAAAAAAATCAACTTCTATTGTACCATATTTTCAGCTGCTACGATTCCTAAGGTATATGATTTTTGAGAAAGAAATTAAAAGCAGTAACAGCTTGAAAACAAAGTTAAGCTGGTGCCTTTAAAATCTTTTCCCCCAGACTGAAGTGATCCTGCAACACACACCCAACTCTTAGCGCAATCCAGTTTAAAGTAACTGATTATTTGCAACACTGTTCTAAGATACAGTACTGACATGCTCTTGCATGTCAATAAATTGGGGTAATTTACCATACATGCAGTTAATTTGTATTTTCTTTTCCAAAAATTTTTAACTTAGGAGGAAAGTCCATTAGAACAGCACTCAAAATCACTGTTCATCTGAATGCATTCTGCAGAGAAAGCTCCCCTAGTACCATGGAAAACAACACAATGTCAGGGTTCTATAAATGATGTTCTTATCAAGGAATAAGCTTTCTAACGTTATCTACAGCTTTTGCTCAATGGAAAATTCAGTAGCAGCTTCCGAAGATCATGGAGCAGGTAGGTTGTCCTAACGATGCTCACATTTTGGTGAGACCCTGGACATACTGCAGTCAAAGGGAAGGTACTCCAGCTTACGTCAGGGAAGGAAGCTCTCAGCCCTGGTATGAGGTTTTACTCCATAAGCAGTTCCACTGGTCAGCAATTATGCAAGAGCAGCAAGATGTGGTAGAATTACTAGTCATACAGCTCTTTTCAATTCTCAAGGAATAGCGATGTTTTTTGGCATGAAGTATAACTTCTAAGAAAATATTTTGAACCCTAAATCTTACTTCTGATCCTGACTTTCTCCATGACCTTGGCTAAATTTCAAACTTAATATACTTCAGCTCCTCCTGTACTAAAATGAATGCACCATAACATACCCACCTCTATAAATCTCTATCCTGCTTAGATGAAAGGCATTTTGCAATGTAAGTGCAAAATCTTGTTATTTATTAAAGGAGGCCTCTACCACAGCCCTTCACTTAACATTGTTAGGGCCACCCTTTACCTTTAAATCTAGGAAGACAACTATTGATTAATGATCACATCACCTCTGTCAGAAATATAAAAGCAATATAAACATGCCTTTGCCTGACAGAACAACTGTCTTGAGCACTGACTTGCGTAATTTTTTCTATTTATGCTAATGCACCCCCGCTTCAGTAGTTTCCAGCAGCCTTAAGTGGATACACTTACTTTAGCCAATCCAGTTCCTGTGTGGTGTGCTGGGACTAGTCCTGAGGTGCTCTCAGCTATAGTTTATGAGTTACTCAGAGGCTCTTTTACAGATCAGTTCTTTCTTCCTCACATTTAGGTTTTTCAGCTCATTGCAAACACACAGCTTCAAATTTCCAACCCAACAGGTGGGATTAAAAAGAGATAAATATTTATAATAAAAAACAAAATATTGTCCTAAACTACAAAATACTTAGTAGTTAATGTTTAATATTATAAGTATTATCTATATAATACTTAGCATTATATATATAATATTTAGTATTATAAGTATTATATATGTTTATATATTTAGCATTATATATACACTTATAATTGAAGCTACCCTATTAAACCTGATAGGAATCTGCACTATCCAGGGCAATATTGGTCAATTAAATCCTGGGGGGAAAAAATGATGTTGAATTCAGAGACACCATATCATGAATGATGTGCTGGTAAGATTGCTGTAGTTCTTAGTACCGAATGCAATTTATTGCTCAGAATTAACATCTATGTTCAAATAGGAGGGACTGAAAAGATACAATAAAACTTATTAGTAAGTAAGCGAAGCACATTACATAAGTAATCTATTCTTGGAGTGTCATACTGAAAGAAATTTCCCAGTTATTACAGACACAAGTTATGTGGTGTTGCTGGCAACAATTTCCTAAGTTACCCAAATTCCTCTTGAAACTACACTTGGCCTGAATCAGTCTTACTAGAAAGCTGTTTAAGAGCATCACTGCGCTTTGCAGATGGTGAAGGGCTGACTTACTTAGCAATTATTTTACCTTGGCAATAAGTAGTAGAAAGCAAGACATTCAGCTAGAAAGTAACAATCTACCTGAAGCAGGTTATATTTATCCAAGAGATGATATCTTTAATAATCAAGTGTAGATCTGCTAAAAAACACCATTGTCTGCTAAAATTACTTATTAAGATTACTACAGAGAGGGAGAGTAAAACTCTGTAAGAATGGTAAGTGCTTAGAGACCGGAAAACATTACATTAGCCATAGATCAACTAACTAAGCAGACTGTCAAAATATGACAGGATTGAACTGTTGCGTCCCAAATATGAGGATAGCTTTATAATGTGACAAATTATAACTAAGGAAGAATGCACACAAATTACTTTTTCATTCCTCACAACAAATATTTCTTACAAACAGTAACTAATTACACATTGAAGTTGAAATGCCATCAAAATCCACGCATTTAAGAATGTCAAAAGCAGTTTCCAAAACACTGGGATAAAAAATAACACACACCTGCAACTCCCTGTAGCAGTTTTTGTAGAAAAGCAGCATTATTTTTTTTCTAACAACTGCAAAGAAGCAAAGAAAGAGGTTTCCTAAAAGAAGCAAAAGATGCAAGGCATCTCCTAATTGCGAATCTAGGTCTAAAAAGAACCTCTAAATCCCACAAAGCCTCAAGGTAAAAAACTAAAGCTTCAAGGTACAGTGGAGTTGCTGGAGGCATTTCTTTACCTATATATTGTACTTTGAATGCATCAGTATCTGCGCTTTTAGACACTGACAGTACCAAATACGTTTTCTAGTCATACACAAAAAGAAGTCCAAAAAGGAAGTGAAATCACAGTATCATTGTTTTAAAAACCCAGCCTAGCCTGAAATAAGGAAAATTAATAGTTTTTAATCAAATATATTTCTGCATCTAATATCCTACATTTTGCTGAAAACATTTTTATCCAGTGGCTATCATAGGTAGTGCTGCCAGGCCATTGCATGGGTAAATCAGATGGGCAAAAATTTGTAGAAAACAAACACCGCCAGTGCTGAGGTAAACACTTTCTGGCACCTCGCTCATTAATTTACAGGAAGTCCCACCATTGGACCCAGCTGCTTTTAGCTTTCCATTATGCTCCGTTTTCTTTCTTGCTCCTAGTAGATTTCTTGAGCATAGATAATTGTAACCTTTCTAAAGAATCAGAGGTCTAAAATTCAGCATCCACAGATCTGCTATAGTATAGTCTTCTAAGGGCTTCAGTGTTTAAATGAAGGAAAAGAAATTGCAAGAAGAGCTATTAAAACAACTACTCTTTGTTTAGTGAAAGACTTTTACATACCAAACCAACCAATAAATTATCTGTATGACCTTCACAGCCTCAGTTTCCTTCCCCTTCCTGGGAGTTCAGTGGGTACAAATGAGGTGTCTCTTGCATATCCAGGATTCCTGTTCTTTTCCTCCAATAATGTTGCTTTGAGTTTTTTCTTCTCTCTAAACTACTTGGTAGAGAAGTAACCTTTTTAATGTGGCTGTTAATCAAGAAGATGACCCTTGATCATCTTCACTTTATGATCTGTTCAGTATTAATGAAAACTGTAATCAGCAGAAACATTCTTTTTAAAAAAAGGGCAATGGGTTGTTAAGAATTCAACACTGGGAAAAAAAATTAAGAATTATGTTTAAGAATGGAATTTTTCAACAAAGGTGTTTGTCTTTGAAAAAGTTATGTTTCGTAATATAACTGGATGGACTTCTTCTCTAGACCTACCCATCTTTTCTCTCAGAATGCAAAATTTTTCCATTGCTAGCACTGTGCCATGAGCCTGGAATTCTACTCAGAAAAGTCTCAGAAAAAAGAGGCAAGGATGCAAGTAGTTTTCCAATAGAAATGAAATTTGCAGTGTGATAAAAGTATATGCAAGGATACAATCTGAAGCCAGTATGCATTAAGTGTAGATACACACGTTCCCCATGGAAAGCTTCAAAAGCTCTGCAGGAGCTGCAAATAGCAGTGAGGCCTAAAGCAAAGCCAAGGAACACTTGGAACTTCTGAGAAACTGAATGTCAACACAATATCATTTATGAAAGTATGCGGTAAATTCTGAGAAGCTGCCTCGCAAGTCTCAGTTCAACCAATGACTTTAGCAGGAGCTTAATTGGTTTTCCTGCTACCCTTCTTCTTGAACTGGTTCTATTTTGACCATTGAGTGAAAAGCAACAGCCAGTGTAAATCTCCTATGCCGTCACTCATGACATTTAAACAGACTGCGTTGTCATGAACAGCATGACTCAGGTTAAATTTCCATTAAATACTTCCCTGCTTTAATTATTTTTTCAATGAAAGTTGACACCAGTAATACACACAAAAAAATCCCATCATAAGCAGGCAAATAGGCTGGAACTCTATCATGAAGCTGTCACTAGGCACAGTAAAGAATTCACGATCGGGTGATATCAGGTGGTTACTCATCAACAGAAGAAAACTGATATTTAAAGGCTCACCTTTTGGGTCTGTATGAATTCCTGCTGAATGTGGCATAGTTATTTTTTCAAATAGTTAATACTGAAGTTCACAAGAACCAAAGAAGTCTGAAAATTCCAGACAGCAGGAAAGCAACGCAACACAAAGATTACTTTTATCTGTATTAGAACAAATAATTCCAGGTATAATGCATCCTGCAAACACGTGAGAATATACTTAATATTCATACTGCGATGGCAATAGAAATAAGAGAGCCTGCACATACAAAAGGACTGTTAACATCTTTAAATTCCAGCTTGGTGCATGAAATAATCACATGCATAAATCCACTCCTACTCAGTATAACAGCCCACTGATATTAAAACACATTCTGGAAACCATTCACTTCAGTGGTCTGAACATCACAATTATCACATTAAAACAGGTGACTAATGAATTGGATACCCATGTGGCTACTCCATCATAAAGCCCTAATAGCTTCAGTGATTTAAGTGCCATTATGAAGAGAGATAGCTGAAAATCTGGACCCCATTCATTTGCATAGTAAGTATTAGACTATAAAATGTTATTTTCTCATCATTATTAGCCAGTAAAAAGGTACTTGTTCTCTTTTTATGTGGCTGCTACTGTTTTCAACCTCTGGAGTAATAGTAGAAAATAAATTCAAAAAATTTACAACTGCAGAAGGAATTACTAGATAAATATAATCATTTTAAGAAAAATTCTAAGCCTTACAGAATCATACCAATGACAAAAATGTAGACAATTTAGGAATATTTCCTTTGGTTGGAATGAAGAACATCCAATATAGTGACATTTGATAAAATATATAAACTAGTAAAAATTTTTTCAACCTGACCAAAATCTGTACTTAATTTTATAAAATATGATGAAATAAGAATTAGACATGACTTTAAGCAAGCTAAGATCTTCTACTGCATTCTACTTCATCAAAAATACACTGAACAAATTCTGAGGCAAGAGGCTGAAAGTCTCAGCATTTTTCATATGTAGAGGGAAGTCTTTTGCTTTCTAATTAATGTGTCACTCAAATTACATCATTATCAAACATGCAGGAAAGAATAAGCTCGTTTAGAATATCTAGAGAGGTGGCAAATATCTCTGGGAGATACAGGGAATGGGCAGATCCTTTTGAGGAAACAATATTTCCTTGTCAATAAAAACAAATACAGCCCCTGAAGAACTTTGGGGAGTTTTTTAACCTCTTTAACTCATAGGAGGGACATAACCATGGTCATATGAAGGGAATACAGCTAAGAAGTGGTACTATAACTTCTCCATCACCTCACATATAATAAAGTGTGCCACAAGAGGCTAAATCTGATGCCTTTTCCACCTACTTCCCTTTTCTCAGAACGTCTGTGAACCCCTAAAAAAACCCACATTTTTAAGTGAAGCAAAGACAATACAGGCAACAAAAGGGAGATCAGCAAAAGATCAGCAGGAGGAGAAAGTAGTAATCTCAGAGTCCATTCAAGTAACTCAAAGATCCAGTCATCTCCCGATTCACTTCAATTTCATCCAACCATCTTTTGCTTAAACATGGAATTTCACATGCTAAAATATAGTCTTCCTTTTAACCTCCTTAGACATACAGAAAACGCAGGAAAATTGGTTAAACACATATACATTAAATCAGAGAAGCCACACATAATAATGTGACAAACTAGAATTATATCAGCCTACTTTTGTTTAGACAGGATATAACCAGTTCTTCAGACTGAAAGTCAGCACAATCCAAGTCATACACAATTTAAAAAAAATTATTTGAGCATATCTAACTTACACAGATAAAATTTAAGAACAATTTATATATTTGTCAGTTTTGTCATGGAGTTTGTTGTTTCTTGTAGTAATATAATTGTCAAGGAACATACAGATCTTATAGTCCAACTTCAAGCACCTCTTGCAAAAGGCATCAAGGAATGTTTTGACCATGCAGCATTTCCTGAATGAATGGGAACATAAGACCTTTTTATTGGTCTAAAACCATAAATCGGGGAATTCATAGTGCTGACGATAGTATAACTTAAGAAAAAAATGAAAGTAGAGAATTAATTTCTTCATTGTTTGGTTGGAAGTCTGTTTATTTTTAATATGCTAGTTAGAGCATCCATTCTGTAATGTATCATATATGCATTGGGAGTTATAGAGAAGTCTTTATTGTGTGTTTAATGCATCAAAAGCATAGTACTAGCTGCTATGAAAATTCAAACAAGCCCTTCAATTGATTTGCACATGAGGAGGACCAATATCTTCAAGCTAATTCATGCTGCTTCACAGACAGTTCTTAAAAATAGTTATCTATTTCCGTAATGGACTTGTTTTAATCTTCCAGTATGGTTAATGGGGTTTTTTTCCCACAGAATGTTATATACAACCACAGAATCTTTTAGTGTCTTAAGCCTAAGTCCACAGGCCTACTTTTCAGGGAGCAGATCAGTCAGCCCAAAAACTGAGTCTGAAGCAAGACGAAAAATCTTAAAAATGCATTGAAAGCCACCAGAATTGTTAGTTCTGCCTGTCAACTCTATTTTAATGGTTTTTACAAGTCCAATTCTGACATTGTGTGAGAAATAGTAGGCAAAAAAACCCTAACTATAACTTATCAGGGAAAACACAAAGAAATGTAAGCTATCTTGAGTGATTCTCAACAGCTGCACTTTAAAAACAGAATCAGGACTGCAAGTGCATAAACTCTGATGAAAACAGTGATTTATTTTTAAGTATGTTGTCCTTGGAAAATCATTATAAACCAAAACAAGGCAGAACTCAGAAATGGAAAAAGCAGCTAAAAGAAATCCATATGGGCTTCATTCTTCCACATTTTTCCACCCAGACAAATCCTTTTGCCCTCACTGTTCTTTTCTGTGCCCCCAGTTGTATCCATCTACCTCTCTTGTATTCCTGACACCTTCAATAGAGACCTCGAGTTGCTTGTCTCTATCCTTCCCTTCCTTAGAACTAATTATCCATCTACTTGGCATTCAGCTCCTTTCCAAAATTTCCATACACATATGCATTAATATGCAGGACAAACCCAAATCCAGGGGAAATTAGGTCCCCAAGTGTACTTGCAAATCTGGATATGAAAATGGGGATGAAAAAAAAAGAGGCAACAACATAGCAGTTTAATTTACTCTACATTTGATTCTGCAGATTGGATGGCCAATGTGTCAAAAGATGAACTGGAATTATCGAGAGATCCAGAAGTACCTTCTCAGGAATCTCTAAGTTAAAGACTGAAATGCCTAAGCAGTGGACATTTGATTCCATTTTCCAGTCCTGGTCACTTGCCTAACACAGTCTATGGACACAGAAAAATATCTTCAAAGGAAAGGGTCCAAAACCCCAAAAAGCTGTGTTTAGACCCAAAGTACAATGAGTGGAAAATATTGCAATTACATGTAAAAACAAGTGTTGGAACTTCATCTCCTTTATCAAAAGCGTGAGTGCCTACCAAGATTCTCCAGTTGAAATGTATCAAGGACAGAAATCTCCAGTAAAGACAGCCATTGTCTCTTGGTCAAAAACTTACCTTGATTTTGAGTATGTATAGCTGTTACGCTGAATTGTGCTGTGAGGCAGACATTGTAGGTGTATTTTAATAATGCTCGAAGAACATGACTCTGGGAATCTTCAGGCATATCCCCAACTTACTTGGTGAGAAGTAGTGAAATAAGGGAACTTTCAGTCCAGCAGACTTTCTTAGTGCATTTAGGGCATCTCTAAGGCTAAAGCAGAGCATAAGGTCACTACTGTTCTCTTAGGAATTTTCTCCACTTCTTCTAAGTCCTATTTTAAACACTAAAGCAGGTATTTAATCTTGCCTTTAGAAAACAGACACCGTGAAATTAATTTCAGTACAAATACACCACCATGAAAAGATCTTACATCACTATGTAATACAATAGACAGATAAACTACTCTATACCTTCTTTAAAAACAAAGATCTAAGCTGTTCTTGAAAAATAGTTATTGTCAATTGTATCCTTTCATGATAGCTTTGTTGAAGAGCATACATTGTAGAGTAACAGGACTTGAAAAAAAAAAAAGAGAAACCAACAACTTTCGTCAGGAAGAAATTTTGTATGGTATCTCAGTGAAAATATACTTGTAATTGCAGCCCCCACCTTCACTATTCATGGTATTGCCTATGTAAAAAGAGCCAGCAATTGTCAATCACACAGCCCAGTGAACAATAACCTGGTATACTGTTTCAGAGAAAGAAAACTAAGACAATAGAGGAAAAGTAATTCTGTCAGATAGTTGAAGATCCAGGGTTTGTTGCTGCTTCCATACCTCCGGAGAAACCTCTCTTCCTGCCTACTTAAATAACAGCACAAACACGCAAACAACACAAAACATTTAAAATTTTGGCTCAGCACCATGCTAATAGAGGATATAAAAGCACGAGGGTATGAGGACAGCCAGTAGATGCCATATGTTGGGAAGTGCCAAACACTGCATGCAAGGTACTAAGAGACTACAGCCTCTGCTGAAATAATTTTCAGGCTCTTGGGATGATGCCTCTGGTTGCATACTGCCAGCTGTTACACAACACATTCCTGGAATGAGATCAGCGTAAATGAGCAAGGCTATCTTTAGTGAGGGACATAATGGGTTATGAATCAGGAGCACTGAAGACAAGCTGGTCTCTCTTTTCTTACAAAAGACATGTTTCCAACATGTATTAAACACACCAGTAAAAGTGACTGCAACTTTGAAAATATCATTTTCTGCAACCATTTATTCCGCTGGTCATACCACCCATATGACAGAAAACAAAAATATGTGAATACAAATGGAAAGTAAAATTCCACCACACTTGAATATACCACACAGAGAGACCTTTTCATACAACATTATCAGTCAAAATAAGAAATGTCAGAAAACATAACGTCAGTGAAATCTACTAATAAAATTAAATTTCGTCAAGGCTGCAGCCAGAGGAGACAGCAATAAAATCTTGGTAAACAACCTTACACTACATTTTAGAAAAATAACAGAGGAAGAAAATCTAGTACCATTTCTTATTTTTACTTCAGACCTCAGATTTCACTCTAATAGAGTTTTTTTTGCAATTAACTGGAGAATCAAATTAAGGAGGTTAGTCATCTAACTACCTAGGAGGCAGGTGCAATCAAGTGAGTAGGTGATTAAATCCCAAAATATGGCTTTGCAATTAAACAGCAAAAAATAATTTGTGCTTACAAAATTATAGGTCATCTTTCAAAAACAACCCCTTAAGGTAAGAAGAAGTAAAAAAAAAAGAGAGAGAGAGTTCCTTATACTTTCTCTGAGATTTGCAATGCAACTGATCCTTATACTTCAGCACCCAAGGGCTTTTCTGTTAGAATGAAACAAACAAAATAATTTAAAATTAAAGGGACTCTGTAGGAGGTTCATCAGTAAGAGCTATGCATTTAATCTCCCATATAATTTATAATTAGACAGATCTGATCCAAGTGAGCCAAATTAATTTACAAACTTGATTAAACCAAAACTCTAATTGAGGTTCCCTGTTCTATGGGGATCAAGTTATTAAATCACGTTGGACTACACCAGCACAGATGTAAGGTGCTCTCCTTTAAAGCCACTATGTTTATAAAGCCATTATACCTTTTTTTTTTTTCTTCAGAAGCCTGTGGACAAGTTCAAACACATGAAGCCATCCACCCTGACCAATGTGAAGTGGAGGTAGAGAAAAGAATGCCTCTCTCTGTAACTACCCCCACATTTCTGTTGAATGAAAACTATGAAGTTTTATGGTGGAGCCAACGACCAAGTCAGTTTGGTTGCTTTTTTCTTTCTGGGTCTTTTCCTGATGAAGGTCTTTAAACTTCTGCCCCCGTTAAGCCAGTGAATCAGTGCAATTTACAGCCCTCCTTATGATAACTGAACATGGGCAAAGGGAAGCACAGACAAGAGAAACAGTATTTTATGTAGAGAGGATAATTTATTTTTCATATACTGACATAAAAAATTAAACTACAAGAACACTTTAAAATAAAATCAGGGTTTTTCCTACACTTCATTTCAAAGAAGTTTTATATACTTCACTAAAACATAATAGAGAACCACAAATTCATGGTGCATTGCATAAAAACAACTATGAATGCTGCAATTCAAAATAGTTATAACAAAATACTTTAAGAGCATAGCTTTCTAGTGGCAGTGAAATGCTTTAGCTTCAAAATACTTCTCCATTTAAATAAAAAAGCAGAGATAAATATTTACTGGACAAACTAAAAAGATCAGAACTAGCTTGAGCCTCAGTTCTGCAAACCACCTGATCTGTGAATAGCACTGCTGCTTTATACACCAACTTATTTTCATAGCTTTATGAACAAGGCCAAAACAAGTACAGAATTTCTGCTACAACATTTGAATATTCCATTTGTAATATTAAAAACATGCATACAAATGGTGAAACTAGAACTGACTACAAATACATAGTTGATCCTAAAAGCCATTATAATGAATCTTCAAATTTTTGTTCTATATCCTGCGGAACAAAATGAGAGAATATAAAATTAAACAAAATTTCAATTCAGTTAAGAAAAAAGTGAGTTACAAGACATTCATCCCTTGTACATCATTCTTCTGAGAAAAGGTTTTGCTTGTCAGACCAGCAACGCCTAAGGGAGACTGCCCTCAAAGAAGCACTTTTTCCCAAGACAATTTCTAAAGGAAATGTGTTTGAATCAGAGGGGTTTGGATGCATAAAACTAATAAGGTTCAGCTGTATTTTTCCTTTCTCCACAGAAATACATTTAAATCAGACTGAATACAGTTAATAGTCTAAAGAGGCAACAAGGATAAGAGAAGTGGTTATGGCAAACACTTTTAGACTAACCTTATGTACAGGGGAAGCTTTCATATAGAGGACAAAGACGACCAAGTCATATCAAAGTTCAAGCTTATTCCTTCTAAAAGAACCTTTGAAAAAATCCAAACCACATGAAAATCTAATTATCTATATATTTGGCAAGTATTGAGGAAGCCATTCTTGCTTAAACAATACATGAATTCTGAAGTGCCCTGAGCATGTTATTAAAGGTTCACTTCATTGATGGATAAGTGTAAACCGATTGCAAAATTTTGCACCTGAGCATAAAGATCTAGCTTCAAAATTATATTGAGGCTTTCAAAACTTCCCATAATATTTGATTAGCGTTCAACTCTCAGACTAGGAGAATTCTGATTAATGTTATTTATAAAAAGGGTTGTAGATTAAAAAGACTGCACAGCACAGAACCAAGTTAACTTTTATTCTCCTTATATGAAAGATGCACCCACTGAAGGGCAAATGTAATTGTGGCTGCTACATGAAGATGTAACAGGGCATCCACAAAACAGAATGAAAAGCTGATCAATTGCGCAAAGCCTGTTTCATAGCGTTGGAAGGGAGAAGTCTCGGACAGTAGTAAAAGGAAAACTAAACCAGTATTGAAGACAGACAGAAGTAAATTTTTATCAAAAAGGGACACCTGTAGTTTTGCAAAAGTTGATCATGGATCATACTGCAAGTATCTCTCAGGTACTTAAATATTCAGCTTTTGTTTCATTCCACTGATAAAGACACATTTGGCCAATTCTTCACACAGTAAGATAGCCCTTACCAGACAAGGATGTTCAATTTTTTTTAGAACTCATATTGCTCTAAATTTCCACACAAAATCAACTAATAACACTATAAAACAGTGATAGATGGACTAAGAAAAATTCCTTTACGACATATGTCACAATGTAGCAACATTTCCTATTCTAAGTGTGGGGGGGAAAAAACTGTAGCTACGTAGGTAAGAACAGGGATATTTGAGATTAAAGTATACTTTTCAATTTTTACTTGAATGTGGGAATATGCTTAAATTCAATCAATATTTGAATGATCCATAACAGAAAGTACTCAGGTAAAAACAGAAAGAGGACAGAATATTCTAGATGAAAACAATTGCAATTACCATAAGAAAACACTTCACTTAAAACTTAAATATCACATGGAGAAATTGAATATTTAATAATTAAAACCCAATTACTGAAACATTACTCAAATATGAGTAAAAATTGAATAACATATTCAGTTAATTCTGTTGCCACTATCAGTGACATATCCTGAATGCATCTACATTGCAAATTAAATTTGGAACAGAAGTGAGCTTTTGAAGTCATCCCCAGTTTCTGTACTGTGGTTCATATATCACAGAACTAAAAGAATACAGATGAGAGTCCCTTTAGACGGTGCAATGTTAGAAAATGTACTCCAACCACTAATGGAGTCCATTGGAGAGTCGGAAGTTAAACACCCTGAAATATAGATAGTGTGAACATCAAGCTCTCCACACAAACTGTTTCCTTCCACAAATGTTGAGTGGTTTTTGCCCTGCACTGCTCAGCACAGCCATTACAATCACTTTTTAGACCACTAATTATGCCTACTGTCACATGCACTTGCTTTTAAGTACTGCAGTGAAAACTGTATAAATGGCACTGAACCTGTTACTCATTCCTGCTCTTTGGAAACTGAACTTAAGAGCTCCTGGTCTCCACAACCCCAGGCAGACAGATAGCCTGCTGAGGCTACACTTCTACAAACTTAGTCAAAGAGCATAAACATTCTCATGCCAACATAGGCAACAGCATTCTTCCAACCCTCATCATTTAACTTTCCGGGACTGATTCAAACACTTTTGCAGCTGCACAGTGAAGTGACTGACCGAACTGCTTGAGGTGGGACTAGCAAAACATGCAAGCATGGCACGAGAAGTTCCAAAGCAAAGGCACTGTCAGACATGAATGCCCGAACCTATTAGAGCTTCCCCCAAGGCTGTGTGGCCCCCTGCACAGTATTCAGGCACCAAAACAAGTATTCACACCAAAACACAGTATTCATCCTCCAAAACAATCCATGGAAAGATAGGGGTGGATATGGGTATCTTCACTAGTTTTTCAGAGGAAACTGTTTTCTTCACCTACTATTCGGAAGCTGCTGATGTACATGGAATGAATGACAGGTTTGAACCAAACCTCATCTTGTGTTTTCAGATATTGAAACAGTTTCTTAGGGGCCCAAAGTGAGTAGCAAAATACAGCTCTTCGTGCTTGATGCAAAGGGCATTTAATTTAAAAGACAATCTATTAGTGGTATGAATGATCTTAAATATATGGGTGCTACGAAATACTAAACAACAGCAATATTCAAAATAATTTAAGAAAATATTATGCCATCTACTTTTGTTATACTGAATAGTGAAGTCAGTGGAACAAAACCCTGACCTATGGATTCACAATAGAGACAATAGAAACATGTTTTCCCTTTTTATCTTTTTTAAATGATAGGCATCTAGTAGGGTTGACCTTTGGAGAAAGTCTGCTTCTTCCCAAATCTAATACATTAAGTAAATAACCTGAATATTTGGATAAACATTCCAATTAAATATGAATAGCTCTACATAAATCTTATACAGATCCTGATGCTGAATTCAAAACTACACAGGCACAAACCTTTAAATAATAAATTATACCTAAAATAACTCAGAAGTTCATTCCAGAAGAGATTTTAAATGTTCATAATTTAATAAGACATTTTTGTTTAAAGTTTTAATGAATGAAATATAAGATACTGGCAGCTTTGCCTCATTCCACTGACGTGAGCTCAGTAGAATTTGAGGGATGTAAGCAGGGGGACATGTATTTCAAGTCACATAGGCATAAGAAGTGTCTTACACGTTTAGCATTGTTTTCTTTATTTTACCACATGCTTACTAATACACTTGGCTAAACATACTTTCAGGTTTCAATTGCACCATTGAAGCATACTACAGATATCTGTGTATCCTTCAAAGGTGTAAAAGTTTATAATTTCCTGCTGGCACCCTTTTTTGTGTTGGATCGATCTAATCAGTTATACTCAAATAAAACTATACTACTTGTGTTTGATAAATTGCATTACCATTGTCTGTGTTCTGTATTTCCACTCCTGTCAAACCTCCTGCAGGTACTTGGCTACCATTTTTTTGCCTTTTCTATTAAATACCTAGTCATTAACACATCATCTAAAACCATGGCAATGATTTGAGACAGCATGGAAGAAATAAAGAGGAGAATACCAAATTTGTAATGTGACTCTGTTTTAATACATTTTCCTGAATGGTAGTGTGGGGGAGCAGACACTTGAAAATATTTTTCTCCATTTTGGTATTAAAATTAAAATTTTAACTGAATTCCTCCTTAGGTTTTGAAAGATTTCTATATAATGTTGCTATCCCTCATTAGCCCAAGATAAATCAAGAGTTGTTGTCAAGTGTCTGTTATACAGGACAAGACTTAAGCAAATTGAAAATGGATTCTGAGTTTCTTCAGTCTTTAAAAAAAATGGACTTCATAAATGTTCAGTATATTTTATCTCTGTATCAATTTATGATCAAATAATTTTAAAGCATCGCTATTCAGCACATTGACCTGTACTAAGGCTCCTTTGGACACAGCATGATAGGCTGTTTCTGATCTCACCTGAATTCACACTACCCTTAAATGAAATTAAGATGCCCAACCTTAGCTGGCAAGAGAAAAGATTTGAGTCTATGCCAAAATGACTTGTCCAGTGCCAACGTTTATATCACTGAAGCAAACTGATTTGTCAGGTATTTATCAGCGTCCCAGTATCAGAATTATTCTGCCACTTCAGCAAAGGTGAATCTATTACCAAGACATTCCATTTCTACTGACTGTAAATCTATGTTGGAAATCAAAGTAAATTTTTTTACAAATTTCTCAAATTCATCTCAACATGAGGCAAATTTCCTCTTGCCAGAACAACTCAAAAATAATGATTCCAGCTTCTACTGGAATGGCAGGTGGAAAGAAGTGTCATATGACAAGGCAAATGGATATGAACAGGTAGGAGAGAGGTATTTTTCTGGGAGAAAAGAGATTCACAAAACAAAGGAATGTCTATACAGAGATTCTTATGGAAAGTTTTGTCAGTTATTTTATATCTGTACAAAGAGAGAAGGTCTCTTGGGATCTCTATCATGATGGGCCTGTTAATTCTACTTCAAGCAGTGCCTGCCAAGAATAGTCTCCCCTGAAACCTTTACTTATGACAAAATCAGGCAACAAGAATTGCTTAATGTATATTGCAGATTTTAAAACTCATCTATTTGCTGTAAAAATAGAGAACAAAGCACATCACCATGGATATGCAATATGAACAATAATACATATCTAGCAAAATCACATTCCAAAGACCTAAAATGGCTTTAAAAAACCTACCTCAGGAATGCAAATCCAACTTCCATTTTTCTGTGCAAGCAGATAATGGTGAGCAGACAAACATGAAAGACCTGCTTTCAAAGAGTTAGAATATGCCACTGGGAGTTAACAAAGAGCCCTCTCCTCCTTCTTTAACTTCTTTTTAGACATAAGAACCAAGTACATCTCAAAGCTGCTACTCTGAAAATTAGAGACATTAGCATTCTGGTTGCTTTTTGCAACTAAAAAAAAAACCCACACAAAAAAACCCCCAAAACTTTATAGACTGTTTCTCCCAAAACTACAGGGCACTCAGTGGGTAAACCCACTGAAAGATGAGTACTTTGAGAACTACTGAAACCAGAGATAATTCCAAATAACTGTTGAAAAAAAAATTCATTTGTGTTCGAAATAGTGATTTAGGTAGATGATTTTGAGAATTAGAAAATTGCTTACAATACCTAATTTATCTTATATTATTTTTTTAATTCCTATATAAACTTCAATTGTTACCATCTTTTCCACAAATGCTTTCTTACTTTTTTAAGAAAGAAGTTTTACAGAAATAAGTTTGGAAACTTTCTGGTTTTCTAGACTGAGTTGCATGGATACTTACTATTAGATACTTTTTGATTATTTATTACAATTGTATTATATATCACTCTCACCTTTCTTCTGTGATTCTGTAAATCAGCTTCACAGACAAACCTGTGAGGGGTGCTTCTGGAACAGCTTGTGCCAATGCCTTTGTTGCCTTATTTGTAGCTGCCTGTGTGTAAATTCCTGGTTGTATCAATTGGTACTCATTCACACTTCTGGAGAAGTTCAGGAATGTAATCTGGCAGAGAATCATTCTTTTGAGCAATAAGAACTGAGTGGCAATGTTCAGCTCTGTAGGGAACCCTGAGAGCCATGGACCTAAACTGCTTAAGAAATTACCCCGAATTTGAAAGAAGAAACAAAGGGATAATAAACACAGGTAAGACAAAATTCAGTAAGGGGAAAATATACTCTAATGGCTGAGCAAATTATTGAAATCTTGCATTTATTTCAACTACCTTTCTCTAAATGTAATATAGTAAGTTTTACATGCCACCTATGACTGTTCTTTAAAATTCAGGAACACGCAATACACTGAGAAATGGTTACCTAAATCTTCTGAATGAAATTTGAGACTACAAAATCACAGAATTACAGAGCAGCCATCATAACAGAAAATCCAGCAGTCCTGATAATGTACTACCAATAATTGCTAGAACCTTCGACAACTCTACTGAGTATTACAAGCTGAGTACTGAAAACAATTTAATATTCTCTGGTGAGCAAAATTTCTCCAAGATTGGGGGGAAAAAAAAAGTGGGAGTAGAAGGGGTATCAATTCAAAACAAAGCTGACCAACAGAAAAAAAAATTCTGAAACGCAGATCTTAAGGGTTACTTTCCAGCCTATAAAGGGATCAAGTTTGGCTAAATAGTCTATGTTTTCCAACTGGTCTTTGTGTTAGAGAACACAATAAAGGCCATGGTGTATTACATGACTATATCATAATATCAAGTATCAAATATTGAGGATCCAGAAAAGAAACTCTGAAATACAGCATGTGACACATGACTTTTAGTCAGTGCATAATTGTCTGAACAGTACTTCAGAAAGCAAACGAAACACAATTTTTTTTGTTTAGTCCCATTTATTGTTAGTACACATCATTATACAGTGTTTATCAGATAGACTCTCTGAAAACTCCTATTAACAAAGGGAAAAGAAAAGAAAGAATGGCATTTAATTTTAGAACATTCCAGATTGATCTCTAGTCCTTGCTCAGACATCTGGAATTCATCCAGAATAAAAATTGTATTTTAGAGAAAATGAACTAACACAGTTAGTGAACAGTTTGTTATCCTAAAATTTAGCTGTTAGCTATAAATATTCCAAAATGTTAAAACTGCTGCTCAAGGGTATTTTATGTGTTGGCTTAACTTCATGTTCACAATGAAGTCTTGACCTAATCTCCATTTGACAAAACCAAGTAAATGCTAAGGAGAATAGGAGAAGCAGCTGTCCTAATATGACATTTATTTCAGGCTCACAACCAATTTTACTCCAAGAAGGACCAAATACAGCTGATATAGAAAGACCAGAGGGTGTTTTCACTTTGCCTACTATACTCCCTTGTGAGTCCAGTGAGACTACATATGCTTGGCAGTGCATGTGCTTAAGAACTTTATTGGATTAGGTCCTGTGTCCACAATTTTAGAGCTGTGAGAAAATTGCCAGGAAAAAGCATAAATGAGTTCTGGCACAATGGGCTGCGAACACAAGGATGAGGAGGCTCCCCATCATACACAAATCACCTTCCATGGCATAAAAATAAACTAGTACTTCTAGCACTGGTTCATTAGGTAAGAGAACTCAGAATAACTTTACAATTATACTTAATAAGGCATAGCATACAATTTAAAATATCCTATTAGCATTCTGGGTTCTTTTCTCAAGGTTCCTATTTAAGGGTTTGATTGTGCTTTAGCTACTGTGATAGCGTAAGCTAACATAAGGTGGGGCAGTTGTGGCTTCCCCATTCCCTTGATCCAGTACTCATGCTTCTGCCACTATGAGGCGAATGATTCAGATAGCTGATCAAGTCAAAAGCTAGAAGGTAATTACATTTTGTACTTAATTTGACAGAGCTATGGCCTGCTGCCATAGGGATGTTCACACTCTCCTCCCTGCATCATGATGCACATACATCTAGTTCTCCCACAGCAGAACTAGCAGTTTTGCAGCTGCGGACACAGTTAGAGCTCAATGACTCCACAAGACAATAACCTTTCCTTCTGATGGTCTAACTATATGGAGAAAGATTAAGGTTAGAAAAAAAGCAGCTTGAACCACATTTTGACATTTCAATCCATTCAACTCCCTAAAGCTGCCTGGTCATTATAAATAGTGCTGGCACCAGTGAATGGAGAAACACTTGGTGGCTGAGAGGATGAGAGGAGGACAAAGCCACAGCAACTTCCCCACTGTAGGCTGTAGCTCATTCAGATACAACAGTCTAGTTTTGAGTTAGCTACCCCGGGTACTGCTGGAAGCCTAGCTCATCAGAAGCAATCTTTTCAGGCATGTCTTGCAACAGGCCTGAGAAACAGTAGCAGTGATTGCTTGTTTTTAATGCTGCTAGCCCTACAGCCCAGAGGAAAGCGTGAACATGTTTTTAATCATGCTTTTCACAATTAAAAGCTTTACCAAATTATGACTACAGGGGAGAGAACTAATACCCATGTGATGTGGTATATTTAATGTATTTTCTTGGGCTATTGTCTTCTATTCCCTGTTCTTACCTTGCTCCTTTTTCGTCTTTCTCACCAGGAATGACAGCAGTTACCAAGCTCAAAGTGACAAATTATTAGTACTCATAAACATGAAAAAAAACTATAAGATTTGCTGGAATATACACAAGAGAAAAAAGCTAGAAAAGAACAAAATTTTCTTGATAAATAGACTCACAGGAGACCTCTGACTCTGTCTAACTGCATATAATTTTACTATTTCTTACTCCTAACTTTTCCATTTAAGGTTTTCTTGAATGGGATTGAGATCACATCAAAACCCAAGTTACAATGTTTTGCTAAGGCTATTTTCCAGAAAACTAACTTAGCTTCTAACTTCTGAAGTAGTATTCTCCAAGGTGCCAATACATAGCTGGGGTATTGCACAGTGCTACACAGACCATCACTCTGTCCATGACACTCCAGATACTAGATCTGAAGACACTTATGACATCTATGAGACAAAATACATTTAGAAAAAATAAAGCACTGATTTGATTATGAACATTAAGGCAAGGGCCTTCTACAGGGCAAGGGCCCTAAAAAAATTTTAAAGACAGCTAAATGAAGAGTTCAGGTTTTATTAAGTAGTATCTTATTTGCTAGATACTAACTAACCAGTGAGCTGAAAAGCTTTGTAGCCTACCACTGCCACAAAATGTTTTACTCTCTTCAGAAACTGAGCAAGCTAAGGAACCACGGGGTTTCTCTTGTGGTTTACCTTGTCCCATGAGGCAATGTGGGCTGTAAAATAACATGATATTAATAAAAGAAATGTGTCTTCATTAAGTGATATAATATATTTGTTTTGGGGGTACCATGAAAGGAATCAGACCTAGCTCTAACAGCACTCTAAATATCATATCCTGTTCTGATTAATATTTTGGAACACCTTTCTATTTTTCCCTTTAAAATAGAACCCAGCTTTGAAAACAAAATCTGTGCTAGGAAATACAAAGTATTTTTCTTTCCAGCCTATCTTTCCTAAGTCCTAAACTTATTCAGCCTTGTGCACTGACCTACTGCTTAGTAACCCCGATGCATGGGTACAGACATACACTACCACAGGCTGGGAAGACACAGCTGCTTCATGCACTGCTTGGTGCAGCAGGAGTACATCTGGTTGTATGTTCCAGTAGTTATTACAAAATTCAGCACTTACCCTGTTTTTCATTCATTCCTACTTCAGCCTCATATCCTACTTCTGGAAACATTTTGGTACAGTTAGTGCTAAATCAGTGAGCGTGACACCCAACCACAGGCAAACATAATTATTCTAACAGGTGAAATAGCTGAGAGGATACTCTGCGGACTACAACAATACAAAATAACTCAGAATTAGAATGGGCTTAGCAGAGATGGCTGATAAATATTTGATGAGGCTGACAAAATAACTGCTTACCTCAGGGTAATTTATAAGCACTGCATTGTTGGAACTGTTGATTTTAATAACAAGGGCAACTACTCTGCTGTTGCTTGTCCTTTTTGTGGAAATCTTCCTAAGTGTAATATTGTTTGGTCCCAGGGTACTAAATAATTCCTTAACAAAGTCATCCAATTACCCTCATCAGTGTGGTGAACTTGAATCAGCTCTGGCAGAATGAATTCTGCCATTACAACTGATCCGTCCCTTGATCAGTAAACATCAGAAGACCTGCATTAACTACAGTCAAAGTGTCAATAACTACTACACTTAATTCACCAGTGAAGTTAAAAATATGATAGATCCAAGTATTAGGTACAGCATAGTCACATGTGCTGCATCTCACAACCACAGGCAATGAGAACCAATTCAAGAACCAAGGAGTTCATGACCGTCCATCATCTAGGAGGGTTGTGACAGCACACAGAGGGGGTCCCAAAAGATACTGCTTTTAAAAGTAGAATGTAGATTAGGCATATATTCACTCATGAGAAGTGAGGGGAGAATTTAAAAACTGTGGAAGAGCCCTTAGCACTATAAATGTATAAATGTAAAACAAGAATTTTAGTGTCCATTTTAAGTAACCAGTTTTAAGAACTACAGCCAGCATGACCAAAATATGTACAGCTCCAGCAGACCAAAGTGAGAAAAAATTTTATCCACAATAGACTACGGGACTTCTGAGACATATCAACACCAGCATCACAGTATCACTTACCTGTGCAAGCATGGCAATCACATTGCCTCTATAGAAAAGCTGTGAATGGTAGAACCTTGGTGGTGCAGTAGCATTTTGAATATTTCACTCTAATAATTAAGAGGAAAAAAAATATGATTCCAACCCCAGATATATTTCAATACTAGTCACAATATTATTTAACCAAGATAATGTGAACTAGCAATATACATCATCCATATTACCAATAATATCCATTCTGTGATAATTCAAAGCTCTAGCAAAGCTCCAAAGTGGCTTACAATAGCACTGATAATTTTTACAAAATGACATGGAAAACATATTTGCAGTTCCAGTAACACTCTCCAACAAAGAGCATGTGGGAATGTGCTCCCTCTTTTGAGGCGTGTCAGCAGTTCTTTAAATGAGAGTCACTGTTTCCATTCAATCCCTTATTTTTCAGGGGGTTGCAGAGTCAGCCCTCAGGGAGAGAGAACTGATTTTAGCTGTTTCAGGTGCTTTCATGCAATCCTGTATCTCAATAACAGTCCTTTTTTCTTTTTTCTGAAGAACGTTTAAGCCATTAGCTCATAATATGGATGGCTGCCTTCTGGAACGGTGAGGGGAGAAAGGGGCGCAAAACACTAAAATTACTTCTAAAAGATATTTTGGAAAATAACCTCTAACACCTCCACAATGTCATTTTTTTCCAGCAAAGAGTTCCTAAAGATATAGAGCTAATCTCCATTTGGTGGCCAATGTTGACAAGCTATAAAGTGAGTCTTGGCATTTTGTATAACCTGGAAAAAAAGACTTGGAAAACCATTTAAAAGGCTCATCCTGGAATTAACAAATAACTAATACTCATCTGATATATCAAATGATAACAAAAATATTAACTTTGGGGTTCTAAAAAACATTAGTGAAACAGTTTTCGGATAGAAGTAATCCTTACTAAGTGCAATCTTTTATATAAAACATAAGTCATACAATTCCAAGTTTCTGCATCAGAAAAACTCCTCCTTGGAGTACTCAATGAGTTTTTGGGATTTCCTGAAATTTGCAATACTGGTTTTCAGCAGTACAGGAGATCTTACAGTGGATTGCTTGGCTCTGTTTTGTGCTATTGAATGCCTCTGATTTAATTACCTCTTTTATACAAAGATGGATGGCAGAAGACAACTTTGTTGTCCAGGCTATGAAAACCTGAGCAATTCAATATGACCGGCAGCATCTAAATTCTTCTTGGCTTGGAATGCTGAGCAGGCATTCAAATAGTATATTGATGAGTTTCGAGTTTCTCTGGGTTTTTTGTTGTTGTTGTTGTTGTTGTTTTGTTTGTTTTTTGGGGTTTTTTGTTTGGTTTTTTTTGTTTGTTTGTTTGTTTTGGTGGTTTTTTGTTTGTTTTTTTTTTTTTTGGTAATAACACCTCATTAGAAACCAGAACAGCATGAAATGCTTACGGTTCTCAAAGAGTGACATTACCATATAGGAACCATTAATATCTAACACAAATAAACAAAGAATCAACAGCAGAATGTAATTTGTATAGATACTACTCTACAAGGTCAAGAAAGTAATACAGATGTCTGTGTACTACCTCACAAACCAACAAAGATCTGACAAAAGAACTGAAGCTAGGAATAATGCACTAATCCAAAGAATGCATGAAATTAAAAGCTATCCATGTTCTGAACAAAAATTATGATTTCCCAGTTAAACAAAAAACTAGATGTAAAAATTTGTGTTGCAGAACTGGAGAGTCGATAGTCCATTAGGTGGCTGAGAAATGCTTTCTCATGTGTTGAGAAACAAGTTTTACAGAGTATTCAGTAAAAAGATTTCACCCCAGCTAAAGAAAACAGTAGCAGCTCAAATCCATGAGAAAAAATACAAAATGCTGGGCATATTTGTAGTGTGCACTTTGAATGGCATCACTTGATGCAGTGGAGGAAATAACTGGTGTGAGAAAACAAAAGCAATACAAGAAGTCTTATAAACACTCGTAAAGAAAATGGAGCATTAATCTGCACCACACAGATGAAAAGTAAGCAGCAGCAAATAACAGAGAAGTCTGACTAGTTTCTTTCCTGCCCATCTTTACTTGCAGACGACAAGTGCATGAATGCATCCTAGTGACAGACAATAATCTACTTTTCTTAAGCTCATAGTTATTCAAGAAAACTGCCAAGGAAATATGAAAACCAACATTTAGTCACAAAAAAAAGCTTTTAAACTTCTCTTTACTTCTTTTTATTCCTTCACTGTGCTGCAGTTCCCCTTTCTTGCCTACAAACTTAATCATAATTCCTAAAAATGTATTTAAATTTGATTTTTGTGTTTGTTTCGTATTTAGCATGCCCTCTCTTCTCAATCTTTTATGTGTTCCTTACCTTCCATTATCCATCAAGATTTCTCATGTTCAGGTCTTGTTAAAAATGAGGAAAGGCTTTTTGATAGATTCCAGAAAGTTTTGGATATGGCCATGAATATTGTTATGCCTTGAATCGCTCTTTGCTGTTCCCTAACTGCAGCAACAGCAATCTTTTACTAATAATTTTATGAGCACCTTTGAATTCTCTCTTCACTAAAAAAAACAAAACAAAGTACTTTACACAATTCTTTCTATCGAAGCCACCAAATTTGAAGGAAAAGGGTCAGACTTTCTATACCATGACTTGTTCATCTCCTACCTCTTTTCTGTGATGTCACAGCAAATTCTGAGACAATCCACAAAGCAGAGTGTAAGGTAGTCCTCAGTTCTTTGTTACATTGACAGTCATGAAACAAAGCAGAACTAATCAGAGACATTTTTTAACCTCTGAATGAAAACATTTTGTAAAACACTGTACCAACTGTTGGTATGGGGCAAACGCAGACTGAGCTCTTTACTCACTGCAGTTGGCAATATACATTATAATATAGTACAATCTACAAATAATAGAACATGTATAAGACTTGCTGTTTTCTCATGTGCTATATTACATTTCAGAGGAGATGTATATACAAGCTCCTGCTAAAAGAGAAACTGCACTTCATTTGGTATTGACTTAATGAAGGAATTCTCACATTAATCTCTTAAGCTGTACTGCTCTTTAGAAAAACAGACTCTGTGGAAAAGAAAACCTCAATAAATCTCTTCAACTCTCTCCAGAAAAATAGGCTTTTTGTAGCCCAGTGATTTTCTTTGCACCTTTTCTTGTGGAAACAATTAGCTTAGCAATTTTAAAGTATTAGGTGGGCCCAGCTGCAGGCTCCTGGTATCTTTCCTATTGCATAGCAATGTCCGTACACACAGAAACGAGGATCTAGTCTCATTATACCACAATACAGCAGTGGGAAATACCTAAGTGATCAACTAATGAGGTTAGATCTGAAGGAACTTTCATTTACCTGAGGCCATCAGAAGTTTCCGCATTTTTGACAGATTTATTTCTAATTCAGGATTCTTTGCTAGCCAATGACCAAACATTGTGTTACAACTCCCGTCAAAATGCTTTAAACTGTATTCAAACTGCCAGCATCACAATTACTCCTTCAGATGAGCCCTGTTAATTGGGCCTCCAATGATTTTTAAAAAATAAGTCTCTTGTTCTCTACTCTTGCCATGAGTGTAGTAACCAAACTTCAGACAGAAGGTCAGGTTCAAGACTGTAGCCATGAGCAGCTGAATAGGCTGTGTTGCCAGCTGTACTGATTCATTCAGCTGATTGTTTAGAAAGTTCACTACGGGCATGAAATCCCTCTCCAGACAGCACGGACGTTTCTTCAAAATTATCTTTAACTTTAATTACACATTTCCCTTTTATTTAATCTCGTGTACAATATAGTTGATATTACAATTGATTTCTATCCTATTATACTGTCTAACCTGGAAAAGGGAATTGCTTTGTACACTGCAAATACTTTTGCTGTAATGGGCAAAAAATCAGTATCCAAATGATTACTAGTGCAGCAAATTATGATAATTACAATAACAGTAGTAAGGCCATCTCTACCTTACTCATGCAAGTTGAAAATGTAGGGCAGTTATTAGTTCAATATGTAAACAACATATGTCTGAGAGAAAATAGAAATCTTTCACAGACCTGCTTTAGAGTTTTTACAGCAAATTTAGGCACCCTTCTAAACAAATTCAAGGATATGCCTTTCCTTATGTGTAGGCAATAAATAATATTAAGATATTAAGAACAGCACAGCACAAAAATAAAAAGACTCAGTGGAGAGATGACAGAAATTTATATCCAAAAGCTCTTTATTATATAACTCTTTGTACAAAGCCCAGTGTTTAAGAGTACTTCTTTCTAAAGAGTACTCCATCTCTCTTTTGATGAGCAGATGTAGTTTGAAGCTTCACACAGTTGTGTGTTCATAAGAAAAATTAAGCACATAGATAAATTGAAATGTGTCCCTAGACCCTTTAATGGAAAATAATTAATCAATTCAATCTTGTTTATTAAAAGGTTAGTGCAACTAAACATCTTTATGAGCTGGAACCATGGGATGGTTCCTAAAATTGTCTAGGCCATTAAAAACAGCAGTCCTTGATTAGAAGGGTGAAGTTGAAAGATACTCTTAAATGGCACCTTCAACATTTACATGAACATTGCCATTCAATGCTGGAGAAAAAGTAATAAAATTAATAAAATACACTAAAGACATGCAGCTGTACAATGTCTGAGTGCAACTTTGGTGTTTTGAAAATATGACTCAGAATGTCTTATTTACCGGACTTTATAGCTCAACCTCACAGTCTTCTAAGTATAGCTGTCTGTCTATTTAATCAAAAATAATGAGCCAGATTCAAACTAAAGATAATTAAAAATCTATTCTATAAATATAAATGGTGGCACAGGTTTGGTCTTAAATGCTTTGAATATTAAACTATGGAATTTTATTTACTTTACTAAATATAATCATAGAAGATGAGAACTTTGAAATTTAGTCTTTAAGTCATCTAAATATTTGCATGACAGCAACATACAAAGAATATAACTAAAACAGTGGAAGCACAGTAGCAAACCCAAATGCTAATTTTTTTGTCTTATGAATAGCTTCTCAGAAATATTTGTGTTTAAACAATAAATGTAAATACTGAACCATACTGCTCTCTCAGGAAGAGACAATTATTATGAATTATCATGGCAAAGTCAGGCAAATATTTCCCTTAAATATTAAAGATTTTTTTGCTCTTGTTTAGATAGATCATTTACAGAATAGGTTTAAGGGATCTTACATGAAAAAATCTGCCAGGAAAATCAAGTCTTACAAGTTGTGAAAATTCCAAAAATACCTGTGTGTCATCACACTCGACAAATCTGACTCCAGGTGCTGTAAAATCCTGAACAAGTAAGGAAATTATAAAGTATTCAGCACAATTGTTTCACACACACAAAAAAAAGCCCACACCCAAAATAAAACCAACAAAAAAAACCAAGATACATTTTTCAACCCAAACATTCTTTTATTCATACTAACTGTTCATCTGCTTTTCCATCAGTTTGGTGAAGTTAGTCATGATTTATCAGCATAAAACTCTTTACTCATTAAAAAACTACCAGACCCCTCCTGTGTTAAATATTCAGTAGGAATATTGGTTGAAAAAGAAGGTCTTAGGAAATTCTCTTTCATGGTAAGTAGCATGCAGAACAGAGCATACAAGGAGTTCAAAATACTTTAAGGGCTATACCCTGATAAACACATACGTTTTTATTACGTCCTAAAGCTCACCACCAGCACAGTTTAATTGTTCTTTTAAGGTTGTTTCTCTTATTTCTTAGAGATTTTTCTAAAAAGTCTGCAGGTACAAGAACTTCTTTATGCCTGTTTCTGACAAACCATATTTTCACTTCATTCCATCAGAAATATTCTAGCACAAGTGGAAGCTTGAGAAGCAGAGCTCTGCAAATCTCTATTAATTGTTACCTTCTAGAACAGATCTCCATAAAATCAAAGCACTCAAGCAAATGCAGCTCTAGTTAGCAATTCATAACTTGTAAAGAAGAAAACCGAAGACAGCAGGAAGAGCAGACCAAAAGAGAAAGGAACTCCACAGTACCTACACAGAGTCTACAATCACTACATTCATACTTGCGATTGCAGTAGAGGTCAGCATTGGTATTATAGCTGTGAGCTCATGGAAAAAGTAAAGACATAACAAGTGAACTCCAAATTACATTCAAACTCTCCACTAGGCTTGTGCAGTCTATAAGCAGTCTGTATCTGTCCACTTTCTAACCAAAACGGCAATAACAAAATTCGCAGGGATTTATCACATTAACCTTATCTCTCCCATTGCAATCCACACAGACTCCATGTCTTGAGGTGGTAAGAAATGGAAGAATTATTTTCCAACCACTGGAACAGAGAATGTTCAAGGAAGTATTTTGTGCCTACTCAAAGCAAGTTAATGGTATTGACTCAAAGCAAGAGTCAATACCATTAGCTTCCAAATATCATGAATGTGATCCCATTCTCTACTATGAAATTACAACATATTTGGATTAGAAAAAAGTAATTAAGAAAAAAAACCCAGTGAGAACTATTTCAGTTCAGAACTAAAACATCATAAAACCAGTAACTCCTCTTCCAAAGAGACTCCATGATTGGGTAAAACCATTCATTCTAACCTTGCAGAGACTCGTACATGACTACTAAATGTCATTTTTTGCTCTCCCAGCTATTCCAAATAAAGCCAAAAGTCTCACTCACATGCTTAGCAGCTGCCTGGAAAGCCTCACTGTAATACTTTGCATGAGATAATTTGCAGGTCTGTGACAGGATGATACCCTACAGTACACTTTCTCACAGAACAGTTTTCCAGGTCTCAGTCACTCATTTCCCTCAGTTCTTTGCATAGCTCATAGAACACATTATCATATAATCACAGAACATCCTGAGTTGGAAGTGACCCACTAGGGTCATCAAACAACCAACTCACAACTTATAATGAGAATCTGTCTTGAACTCCATTAGGAAATGAAGGTAGATATATCAAGAAAAATTACTTTTAGTCTACTTTGTCCTCTTTTATTTACTGCACATAGTTAAATGCAAACTCAAATAAAAATATACATAAGACACAGGAAATATTCTTTGAGGGCTCTTTGTAATCACCATGGTCTTGCTGCAGTCTGTGGTGCCTGAGCAAGAACTCAGTCCAAAAATATCATGTACAGAAAAACATTGAAAGGCTGTGATTTCATGCCTACTGTTACCTTCAGGTTTAAGTAGCTCCCTTGGCTCTTACACTCATAGCAATTAGAATTTCCAGACAGCTCAGTGGCAGATATTCTAGGTGTTCTCTATATTGCAGCACTAACTGGCAGATGGCAGTCAATTCTTACCATGAATGAATTAAACTCAGTTGTATAACACATGGCTGTAAACCTAAAGACTTTTTAAAAGCTTTCAAAGTTTTCATTCCGCCTTTTACAATTACACAGCAACAACAGCCAGCTATGTGACGTAAGTCTCAATTTATATCATGGGCTAAACTTACACTAGGGTATGCAGGTCCCCATGCTGTTGTTTCTGGATCTCATGAATATATTTCTGCACTTTTCCACTCATGCTAGTCTTTTCAGTAATAAGGTTATTTAAATATAGGAGAACGCTATCTACTGAAGAACTAATATGCACTTGACCAGAAGACTGGAGCATCAGACTAAGAGAAATAACCTGACATATGATTGTGATTTATTAGTCTAGTTGCCTGAAGTTGGAATTTTATCAGGATTGTATGCTACATCAGAGAGATTATATATTTTTCCATTACCAGGAGGTTACTTAATATATCCAGACGCAAAGGTTAAACTATATTTATGTCAGCTTTGACAGGCTAACTTCTTCTAATGACCTGAAGTCTGTGAGGACCACAAGTAATTAGTACTCCAGAAAAGTCAGAGCTTTAGGCCTTCAGGGGATTTTTCAGGTTGTTTTTGTAAGCAGGTACTAATTTTTAAGTTTTAAGTTACACTGTGACATTATTATATGCTGCTGCATTAGATATCCTTCTTTCCTGCCCACTGTTAAAAATCTGTTAATGTAAATTCTGCTATTGAAATTAACTATCTATTCCAACTCCCTGCCTGTCTGTGCTAAAGTTATCTGGGCAAACAAGCAGCTGAATGCTTTTTAAACACGCAATTAACTGGGTTTTGCAGATGTATAAGGACTTTCTAATTTTGACTGTTGTTGGTTGCAACCTCTAAGCTGCTTTTCTTAACTTTAATGTCCATCCATAAGGAACACTTCTGATTTACAAGCAACATTCAAATACACTTTATAATAAATATTATAGGATAAAATCAGACAAGGAGGGGGGAAAAGAAGTGCAAAGGTACAACTTAGAAAGCAAAATGTGAAATTGTTGTAATCAAACCCTGAGAATTTAACCAGACACTTTATTAAACTGCAAGGCAGCACTTCACAGTGCTGCTTTTAAAATATGTTAACACTATATCATAGTTCCCGGCAGCATGAAGTCTTTCCAGAAAATGTGTCATCACTGTATGCAGCATATTTTATAGCCAGTACAATTTCATTTTATTATATCCAATAATATTTTTCTGAAATTCTAGGAAGTCTCCCCACAAAAGATAAGTAATGACCATATTTTAATCAGCTGGCACAAAGTGTAACCACCATACCACAGGAAGAAAAAAACCAACTTTTATTACACCAAAATGCCCTCAGTTTCATTTTGTCTCTGTGGAAGAGATGGTGAATAAAACCTGTGAGAATCTCATTCAAGTATTATGTAGCAGAAAACTTTTCAACTGTGAACTTATTTAATTCCAAGACTGATCTTTATAGTTGAGCCACTCTTGAGAGAAGAAGCTGAATAAGCTCAGAATTCTACACATTAGGTTTACAGAATCCAACACACTGTAGCAAAAAAAGCTAGAAATTATGCCAAGAAAGGCTGAAATATATGCCATTTGTTTCATATGTCCACAAGCATTCTGAAAAGATGAGCTGTACACCTCTAAGTGAAATAATATAATTTTCCTTTTCTTACCAGGCTCGGCTTTCTGCTTTGTGGTCTGCCCGTGACTGGCAAACATCGCTGTGGAGCCCGGTATAACGGTCCTTTCCTCTAAATCAGACTCTGGGATTGTAGCACAGCCACCTAGTTGAAAATGGAAGACACTTAATGGGGTGTTCATGCAACAAAACAAATTCACTGGTGAATAATTGAGAAAAAGAGGAAATAAATTAGCTGACAGGAACATATAAAACTAAAATAGACTTTACTTTCACTTCAAGGAAACATTTGCTAAAGAAAACTATTACCATTGTTTAGAAGGCTGATCATGCTTTAATGACTTCTCTCTACCATTTATGTCATCTTGAAAAACATTTGAATGAACTTAGACCACAAAATATGCAAAACTGGTTCCACATAAAACATGGAAAATAAGGCAATTTGTGTAAAAGATTAGATTACATTATGAAGATTGTTAGCTTGCCACAAAGAAAGACATGTTGATTTTTTTTGGATGGGCTATTAAATACAGTATTTTTATTAAAGATATGGAAAAATAAGGCAACTTTCAGTGTCCAATAACATGCCTTATTCAAGTGATTATAGGCTGTATGGTATAACATCTTCTTTGTATGTTTCAACATTGCTTTATGAGCCAGTCATTAGACAACACAATTACTTACATCTTTTTCTTCAAATGTGTTTAAATGCCTATGTTTAAATTTTGAAGAGAGGTATAACCTGGTAGTACTAGTAGTACCAACTTTAATGGCTTGCAGTGAAATAAGATGATGTACATTTACTTCAGAACATCTGTGGTAGGGACACTGGAGGATGTGTCATTATTCCACAGCAAAAAGATGGCCTCACAGTAAGTGCATTGCCAACAATACAGTACACAGCTGAGCTGCATCTTTTTCTCACAGCCCCCCCAGGAACACAACTAGCAAGCAAACAAATCCATGTACTCATCTATTGTGCTCTGAAAGCACATGTTTATAAGCAGCACACCAACTCCCAATGGTGTGCACAGACCTTTTACCACCATGTAAAAGTTATTCTATTTTGAAAAGACATGTTCTACTCCAGGCCCCATAAAAAGTGCATCAAATTTGCAGCAACACAGGCTATCCTCCCTTTACTAAACTAAATGAGTAAAACAATTAAAAATAAGATTGCATTCCTCAGTAGGAGAGTTGCATTTTCTATGGCAGTTTCAGAAGCACCAGCAAACCAATGCACCATGTCTTGTAGAAATGCAAGGGTAAAGCTCAGCAGCTCTAGTGAACCCTTTGAAAACACTCAGTTCTACCAGATAAAGAACTAATACAGCATCTTTTGCTCCTAAGCAAGAGTAAAGACACAAGCTGCTTTATCCAAATACACGCTGAGAGAAAGTATAAGGTGCATCACAGGATTTATGTTTGATTTATAGCAAGCAAATTTTGTCAGTAAGGAAGGTTAGGAGTAAATGTGTCAGTGTGCAGACTTGTGACCTATGTCAGCTTCAAATATTTAGGATACCTGCTATAAAAATGGAAGAGAAAATTGGAAATTAGAAAAACCTCTTCATGTTAAAATACTGTAACAGTGGGGTCATGTCTGACATCACATTCAAAATGTACCAACAGGCTAAACGAAAATAAATATCTGTAAACCAATACTTCTGTTGCCATTTGAAAATTGTGACTAAAATGTAAACTACAAGATTTGAGGAAGTGGAAATCAGTGCTTTAGAAGTCAATTTAGATTTTTTTTTCATTCTTATTGTTCAGATGAAATCTACACTTTTAAACATCAGTTTGTAAATACAGGATACAAAATTAAGGTTTCTCACTCCAAAGAACTATTAAGAATGGCATAATCCATTTTAATATTATAACATTTCGTAACAGCATGAGCAAAAACTCACCAAGTCAATTAGTATCTACTGAATTTCTACATGGAAATAGAGAACTTTTCTAACATTGATTCAAAACCCCAAAATTCAGTAACTTACATAGCCCTGAGGACTGATGGCCTTTGGCGCCAAAATATTTCATTAGTTTTCAATTCATTTTACTGAGAATACTGATGACTGAAATATTACCAGTGACATAATATTTTACATAAAAAGAAAATTTAGACAGAACACACAGAGCAGTACTATCAGCATCAATATTAAGAGTAGTAATTACATGTTACTTCTGCAAGGATGCCAATAACTGTTTCCTATGAATTATTTTTTTGAATACTATTTTTTCATAAAGGCATTCCATGTGCTAAAAGCACTATTCTCAGTGGGGCAGGATTTCACTAAGATTTTTTGTGACAATCATTATTTCAATAAGTGTCTAGACAAGAAAGCAACATAATAGTTATACTTGTACCTTTTCTTGAGACAATGAGGCTTACAGGATAATTTTTACCTTGCTCTTCTAATACCAGTACTACCTTCTAAAGGAAGGAGCTACTCAAATTCGCTAAACACGTCCCTTAACTTGATCAGATCCATGGGGCTGGGTAGCATGACTGGACCCTCATCTACACATGGCCTGGCTCAAGACAAGTGGTACCCATTTCTTCCAGTGAAACTAACAGGAAATTCCATTTTCTTGCTTCAATCGGCACAGATAACACATCCTCAAGATAACAATGGATACCCTTGGCAACATGCTATGATTTCCCATAGGAAGGAAGGTGTGGAGACCACAGTAAGACTATTGTCACTCTGAAAGAAGGGAAACATTTAAAGCAAATTTCAAACTTTCACTAGACTGAAAAAGAAACTGGATAAGGCACAAATACACACTACTGAATATAATATTTAAACCATGGTAGACCGGGATTTTGTGATTCAAAAATATTTCACAGCTCTGAGGGACACATATATGGGGAAAAACAAACAAACAAACCACCAATAACCAAAAAACACAACAAAACAAACAAAAAAAACAAAACAAAAAAGACAACACCTTTTCTACTGGGACTACAAGCTTTTCATTTTATACTTCAAAAGTTCTACTCTTGGTCTATATTCTGACTTCTTTGGTTAGAATTTTTTAAGTTAAAAGAGCTCTCTGAATTTTTTATATCTCTAATTTCAATGATTATTCATTGAATGTCTGTTTTAGCAAGCATTGTCAGGTTTTATACACATTGAATCCTAAAAGAAATCACAGCAACAAAATAATTCACATTCATTCACAATTAACTGAATGGTACAGATCTGAAAAGTGAAATATTTAAAGAAAATAGGGGAAAAGAGGAGGAATACATAAGGAGGAGTACATAAATCTACACACTGGAAATTATCCAAGCTGAGAAGTCCTCCAGATGTCAGTCTGTAAACAGAGCTTCATAAAATGAATTTCCCCATTAATTGTTGGCAGGAATAACATCTAGAATATGTTATTACATCTGACCCACTCTTTCCCCCTTTTCTGTGCAGCTAAATTCTTGTCTGGCATCACAGATCTTTTATCAGTTGTGATAAATCCAAGAAAGCAAGCTTTTGTCAACAAAGCTGCTTGATAGGGTACAGCATGCATAAAATTACACTCAAGCTAATTGTGAACTTTGTTCACCATAGGAAATGAGACTTCTCTTGCTTATTTTCACTACACTTGTTTTTGTAACACTTTTGGTTCTTAAGTTGGAAAAAGATACCCACACCCAAAGGAAATATAATCATATAACACATATTGAACAAAAATTAAGTACTGACAGTTTTCCTACAGGTTCCTATCACCATGTTTTTATGCATTTTAATATGGCTTTAAAAGTTGAAAAACAGGAAAACGAAATTGGTATACATCAGAAAAAATGAAAAGGCCCTTTGAGGTAGAGTATTTGAGTTTCCTTTTTCTCTTCCACTCAATCACAACCTAAACCATGCATAGTTTCCATTTTCCCCTGAAATTAACAAGAGTCCACAGAAAGAAGAAAAACAACTTCCTGAGCAGTCTTTGGCAGCAAGATAGACAAAATGTGAGCAGGAAGCTCGGTAAATAGCAGGTTTTGCATCCATATGTATACCATTATAAAATGGAGATAATCTAAATAAGTAAAAATATTTCATAGAGACTCCAAAAAGCTATACCCAAAACCATGTTCACTTGGGTTTTCTATTCTGTTCACAATTTTAGGAAAGTGTACACCAAAAAATGCGGTCTAATGCTTCAGAGGTTATTCTCTATAAAAATTTATCAATTATTGTACTGATTCTGCTAGCTACATTTGTTCAAGTCCTGTAAATTTTATTAGGATCTGCCTATCAGAAAGTAGCCTGCCTGTTATTAGAGGCTATCATTTCAATAGACACATTCCAGGAATGCAAGCAAATTTCCATTGCAGAGTTTGAGGAGAAGGACTGAGAAGAATTATGAGGAAGGGAAAAAGTAAGGGAGAGAAATAGGGAGGGAGAAATAGGAGGTGAGGGGACTAAGACAGAAAGAAAGGCAGGGAGGAGGGTTTGTTTTTCTTCCTAAATGGATGTCTGGTAACAAACACTGCTACAATTCACAATAGCAAACAGTCCAGGTTAAGTTTGGATATCCACTTGCAAAATATAGAGTCACTAACTAATCAGTTAGAGATTTCAGAGCGTATCACTTAAGTCTAACAGTGGCTACCATCCTGCAGTCACACAATTCCATTGTCTTCTGTCTGCATTGAACAAACGAATTCAACAAAATGATGGAAAATATTTCTGTATTACATTCCAGTAGAATAATAAATTAGGGGAAAAAATTATACTAACAGAATATGTAGTCCAAGGTCATAGAAAATCACCAAAACATATTTTCAATGGAAGCACAGAGACATACTAGACTGTTGTTCTGACTTACTCATGTTTTACTGAACTGCTTCTTAACAAAACTTCCAGTTCTTAAATTCCATAGCTTTTTTTCCCTATAGTGAGTTGTCACTATTTGCATGGAGAGCTATGCAAAGATAATTCACACCAATTGTATGGCTTCTGTTTGTGCTTGTAGCCCATTCAAATATTTTGAACACGCCTGAGTTCATAAAACCTTGACTTACAAAGTTCAGGGTACTTTGGCAGCAGAAGCTCTTTATGGGAGCAACTGTGATGTTTAAACTGTCAAACAGTCTTGGCCATTCTTCCAGGATGAGGGTCAGTGCATGTGGTATGCAAGTCATACGAATGGCATTGGGAAACATTGCTAAGAGCAGATCCAACAGCTGTTTCCATTAAAGACACATTATTGGACATTCGGCCAAGAACACAAGATCAACATTCAGTAGCACCCTTACTAACTCAGAACTGAGAGTGCAGGATAAATGCCACTATCTACCAGTATCTACCAAAGATAGACCAATAGTCCTTTGCGAACAAAGGATGAACAATGACAGTTGTGCTTTGGCCACAAAAGTGCGCTGTTCCACCACATCACCTATGCACCTGATGGGCACAGACTGGCTGAAAAACATGCTTTATGTTCTGACATGTGTTGGGAGAGGCAACTTACTGAATTTTGTAGTGGTTGGAGAATTTCCATCTGCTTTTGCATAACAGAAAAGAAAAATCAGCTTACAAAGGAATTTTTCAAGGCAAATATCAGCTCTTGACAAACATAACTATAAAAATCACTATTTTTTCAGAGTACACTGCCTCACAAAACACCTGGTGGCTTTTAATGGCTGAGTCTCTTCCTCATATTCAGTGTATCACTAAGTATAACTTTTGTTTATCATAGTTTAACATGGTTTTCTTTCAAAATGCTTAAATACAGCAGTAGCAGAAGTTACAGAATATACTGTCATCAATCTGTTCTCAGGACAACATTCTCTATTCAGTAACAAACTAATTTCATGCTACTCTTGGTGAGCAAGAAGAATGTGCAAGGCTTCTGTTTTGGTTTATACTGATAAACTCATTTTGTGTGCATAAGTATACATATATATGTATTTGGATATATGTACATATGAAATACATAAAGAACTTAATACAAAACTTTTTTTTTTTTAGTAAGACTTTTAATTTGTAGACCTGCATTGCATTGTTTTGGTAATACACAGTTGTAAGGAGGCTACTAGACCTTTAGACTTTTATACACATTTACATCAAAAACTTTAATAGGTAACGCTCCCCTTGAAAAACACTTTTCTGATTATTTTTCCTAAAAGCATATTTCAATTAATTTGCAATGTCAGTTCTGGTTTTTATCTGCCAACACAATAGAGAGCACCTCAAAGACAGTGTTTGGAGCAGCTGGGATCTCTGGAGCATGCTTGTCAAAAAAGCTTTCACAATATTGTCTTTATGTAGTCTCTAACCTTTCTTCAGCGTACAGTGTGAGTAAACAGACTAAAACTTTTATAGTCTTGATAACAAACCTCCTGGTATCCATCATTGTAAAAAAATTAGAGACACATTTTGCTCCTATTCCCATTTAAAACTTTCTTCCAGTTGAAGACTCAATTATGAAGACATATACAGATGCTATATACTTGTATATATGTGCATACACACACAAATTTTGGACTTACTAGTGAAGGAAGAGCAAGTCCTCATTCCCTCCACTCAGAAGCTGAAGAACTTGAAACGTGGCCTGGCTTGCAGTGCTGTAAGCCATGAGTTATCATAATGTTCCATCACACAACCATAGTGCAAATGCTGTCAAAGTGAGCAGTCTTTGACTGATTCAGGGGAACAAATAACTATTTATCTGCAGGGAGCTTACAGAATTTTGGCCCAAGCAAAAGACTCAACAACAGGAGGAAAGTAAAAAATGCAGGTTAGTGAAAATGGCATTTTGATTTTAGCTGTGAACAAGAAAAGTCAATGCAATTTGCTGTATGAAGCCATGTTATGCTGGAGATTTTGGATGTTTGAGACAGCCTTGACAGAACAGTAATGGCTGATAAGGGAACCTATGCATAAACCGGATGAGAAACAGTGAAATCAAAGAAAAAGCATTTGAGATGTATGCTAATGCATGATTCTAGGCTAGAGAATACAGAAACAAAACATACAAATGTAATATCAGATGTGCTGTGGATAACAGAAGACAGTAGACTAGTAATTGGGATTAAAATGTAGCTACTGAAGAATGTATGTTGCTCCGAAAAACAAAATTAAATTGGTAATAATTCCTAGCACTATTGTGATGGACTACTGAAAGAGAGGTATACAGAATTGGTCACTTTGGAAAACTACTGTAAAGTAGTTTAGTACACAAAATGTCAAATTTTAGCAAAAAAACCACAAATATCTTATTTCAATAGCGATTGCAGTTGCTTTAATATTATGAGAGTGAGAAATGATGGTATTATGGAAATGAAAGAAGATACAAAACCCACAGAAATAATCAGAGGCCAACAGTGGGTAAAGTGTGACGACTAATAAAATTTTGAAATCCACCTGAAAATGTTACATGTAAGGAACAAGAAAGTAGTAATACTATTGAACAAGACATTGGTAAGACATCTGGCACCCTGAGTTCAATTCCTGCTACCATGTTCATGACAGGTTAAATAAACCTGGAAAACTGAAGATTACTAAGATCATATAGGAATCACATACCTTATTGACACTTAAACAGATGACCAGTCTTGCTGAGCTATGGCCACTAAAAAGAGAACAGACTGATCTTTATCAACAATGCAATTAAGGCAGAAACCCTTAGTGTCTGGCAAAAAGAACACACTCTTAGAACAAGAAGAAATTGTTCACAAATTAATTTTTACTAGAAATTAGGTTTCTGACTACTAAGAGAGCAAGGGCTTTGAACCATCCCTGAACAGAAACCATGGAGGTAAATAATTCATTTTATGAATGAGACTAAATTGTCTTATTCTAACACAGAGTTTCTGAACAAAGGGTTTCTTTTCTTCCTTCGCTTCGATCCCCTCCAAATAGAAAATATAGGGAACAGAGGTCAAAACAGATACAGATTTACCTATTAGTATTCTGAAATTATCCAATATCTGTTATCTAATTATGAATACTTATCCAATTCCTAGAACTTAAATAAATTTCTATTGTCTATTTATCTATTCATTTATCTATCTAGTGATGAAATAAACATGGATAAAAGCATCCTCTTTTAATGTTACTGAAATAAACATCTATCTCCTGTATTTATAAGACAAACTGCATATAGATCCTTTGGGCACTAAGAGTTTAGGAAATCAAAGCATTCATAAGGAAAAAAGAGAATTCTCTTTTGTTAGAACACTGAAGTTCCCTTCCACAACTGAAAAGCAACCTCTGCTGAAAATTCATGCTTCTCTGTAAATTATACCGAAAATAGCATTGTTTTCATGTATTGGATATTTCTGCTTTCTCAGTTGTACCTAAATATTAGATTTGTCCATAGTATGTAGAACATGTAAATAACATTGTATTTGTTTAGTCATTAAAAATGTTTTAACATAATTATCAACTATGACTTTTATTCATTACACTGTGAGCTAAGAATCAATGCAATTGTAGTAACCCATCTTTGCTACAACACTGCAAAAAGAAACATAAATGACTTATATTTACTTTATTTTCAGTAGCATTTAATACTTCTTTCACTGTATACTCCACTGACCAAATAAATCCAAGTATTATCTTACATTAGCTCAACCTTTTACAGCATTAAAATCTCTGGGATTGACTTTAAGAGGAATCAAGAAAAGGCAACTTTGGCTCCACTAAGTATCATAATACCATTCAATTACTTTAGTTTATTTGGAGGAAATGAGCACAAAACTGTACATAATAGTTTAAAATTACATCTTATACTATTGAATGAACCTTTTCCTTTGTTTACAGACCTTCCTATTCAGAAAATTTTACTCCATACACTGCATAGAATTTTATTCTTTTACTAGTACCACACCTATACCTGTGGAAATCATGCAATTTTACTGAAGTCAATACCATTCAAATGTTATGAAAATTATACAAGTGAGGGATAAACAATTTTGCATATATAAACATTTTGTGTCGTATCTCCTGCAAGCATTTTAAGAAGTAGACAGGAGATTCACAGGCTTCACATGATAAACCTTAAATAGAATGGACTTTACAAAATTGCAAAGTATCTTTTGATCAAACACAAAGTATCTGAAGATCTGAAAAATCATGCTTCCAAAAATCTCTAATAACTGGGAAAAATCCTGGCACTGAACTTTTCAGAGATGAGGAAGAGATTAATTTTGACTGATGTTAAAAAATTAATTCCATCCACTAGAAGAAAATGAATAATTAGAGAGAACTCTTTTCAAATTCAGAGGGGGTTTTTTTGGTTTGTTTTGCTTTGTGTTTTTTGGTGTTTTGTTGCTTTGTTTTGGGGTGGGTTTTTTGGGGGTTTTTTTTTGGTCGATTTTTTATCAAAAGCAAGGTCTGCTTTTACAATAAAATGCTATGTCTGAAACGAAGTAGCTTTTTATATGAGAAAGCAGAGGACTAACTGTTCTCTTTCTTTCTGTTTAAAAGTTGACATTGCTGCTACTGTCTAAGATAATGAAGTGACAGAGCAAGTGATGCTCTCAGTCTGCTACTTCTATGCCTTATGCTTGTTTAATTCTCTAGTTTTTAAGGATCATCTTGTAGATTGACCAGGACAAGGGCCTCCTCATTTTTAAAACACACTATATTTCTAAATGTGATTGGATACCCTGAAACCTGCTAAAGTACAAAGTCAAAATTGTATGCAAAGGGGAGTCCCTACTTCTCTTCCCCTCCAAAACACATTTTTCTTTGTACAACATCAGTACACACTAGAGAAAGTCTATTTCAACTTACACATACATTTTGTAATGCTTATTTTAAATAAAACATAATTTAGAAATGTTTACCTCATCTTCAAGGCAAGTATACAAAGTAAGATATAGACTAAATGATAAAATATACTATTCCAAATACAAATAACACAAGACTGGAGAGATCTTATCGCTTGCTTTGCCCAACCACACCAATCAAGGAAAAAAGAGAGGAAACAGGTTTAGAGGTTCTGCCAGGAGTCTGCTCCAGGCCAGATTCTCCATGGGGTCCCAACCTCCTTTGGGCACATTCACCTCCATGGGCTGTAGGTGGATAAGCTGCTCCGCCATCTACTTTCATGGGCTGCAGGGGGACAGCCTGCCTCACCACGGTGTTCACCACAGGCTGTAGAGGAATCTCTGCTCCTGTCCCTGGAGTACCAACACCACCTCCCTTCTCCACTGACCTTGGCATCTGCAGAGCTGTTTTTCTCACACATCCTCACTCCTCTCTCCAGCTGCAGTTTAACAGACTTTTTCCCCCCCTTCTTAAATACACTGTCTCAGAGGTGCTGCCATCATCCCTGATGGGCTGGGTCTTGGCCAGTGATGGGTCTGCCCTGGAGCCGGCTGGCATTGGCTCTGTTGGATACAGGGAAAGCTTCTGGCAGCCTCTCAGAGAAGCCACCCCTGAAGGCCCCTGTTACCAAAACCCGGCCAAGCAATACTCAGTACACCCTCTTACAGAACGAGACCAAAAGAACATATTAGTATCCCTTTTTCTAGGCTATAACCATGACTTGGTCTGGAAAGTCAAATATTATTTGAAATTGTTTTTTATTGTCTAAAACCATTCTCAAACAAAGCTAGGATTTTGCCAACACTGATATGCTTTAACTTATCTGGTGGACTTTACTGATTAAAGTAACACCATGCCTGCTGCTTCTCCTATACTTCAGCAATGTAAATTTTCCTTTACAGGTTCTTTTTACAGTCCTTCTTCAAACTATCTTGCCACTGCACTCACTGACTGACTAGCTATACTTTCTCTATTTGTACATTACTTGAAAGAAACTAACTAGTCCAAACACCAGTATCTGAGTGGCAAACCAAAGACCAAGTAAAAATATGGCATCCAAAGATCCTCACTGTAGTTTGTTGATTTTGCACCCATGATATATATCAACTTGTTCTGACAGTTCATTAACAGAATGAGCAATCTCTTATGGCCCACAACTGTGGAATATCTGAAGTTATTCTAAATATTTTAGAATCAAATTTACTATAAACACTATTATCAAATATTGTCTTCTTCATGTCATTAGACAGAAGAAGTATTCAATATGAAAAAACAATTACATCATTTTGACTGACAGGTTGAGGGTTTTTTGGACTTGATATCAACTTTTACTCAAACAGCACCAAAATTCCTTCAGACCTTGCTAAGGTCTGAACTCCTTTATTAAAAACAGTAACATGATGGGGGACAATTTCTATAAATAAACAACACCCATCAAAACCCCCACAAACCACCACAAAAAAAATCCCACTATGTAAACATCATGCTTCTTAATTTCTTTCCATGAAAAGTCTGTGTTCATATAAAGAATTTGTTGCATAGCCAAGCTTATTGTGGCATTATGATTCTCTTCAAGTAATCTTCTCTCAGGATTACTGAAATACGCTAGGTTGTCTTCGCTCCCCGCCATTAAATAATATTAATGACCTCAAAAACACAATAAACAGAGGCCAAGGACAGATTTCATTGGTAAAAAAGTGTTCTCTAACCCTTTGCTTTAATTTGGTCTGTCTACAACAGCAAGTAAAGTAGAGCAGTGGTGGCCTATCTTGAGAGTGCAAGATTTCACACTGAAGATTCGGTGTCCCCTCTGAACATGTTTAAAATACCTTTTAACTCTGTTTCTTTCCTGAAACTTCAAGTTTTGATCATGATTTCATACTCAAGAGTTCCCCACAGGACAACATATTTTTTTCCTCATTGAAAATTTACGAAATCAGACCAGTATCTAGAATGCAACATATCCCTCAACATTCTGAGTATATGACAACAAATTAGAGGTTTTCAAAGTCTTGAGAAAGATTATTCTAATTTTAACAGATGAACTCATTATTAACTTCATTTAAAAGATAAATGATTATATTATTGTTACAAAGTACTACATAATTTAAACACTATCTATGGCTTTGTTCATATATAGAAAAAAATATTTGTTAGAAATGTTAAAAAAGAAACTCCATTGGCTAAATATAGATTTTTTTCCCTCTTCCAAATGACCCAGAACTAAAAGAGAAATTGGAAAAGACATTGTCTAGATAATGATTTGCCTAAATAGAGTTACTGAAATCCAGCTCCAGTTTCCGTTATGCAGCCAAACAGCCTGCAGGTATAATATATTCAGCTGGCACCAGGCTTAATGCTTTTTTATTGATCTGCCCATGGCTTAAGTGCACACATAAGATATGTTAAACAATTCTTGTTATCTATCACTGATTATGGAAATATATCTTGCAGCAGCATCTGCACTTTCTCTAACATGAAATGCTACTTAAAGCAAACTGTCCATTTTAGCCTGTGAACCCTCTAGCACTTGTGGGGCTTTATGTGCACCAGTTAAATCACTGAATTTGTTAAATACCACTTACAAAAAAAAGCCTCTCTGTTACAGCCTATGATATAAGTGATAATATATCATTAGATTCTCTGTATTTGATTTACAACAAATGCAACATATAACTGAAAGTAATAAGTACTTTCAGATTCTATTTTTTTCTCTTCATCAATTGATCCTTACCTTCTTCTCCTTTGAAGATTTCTACAAATCTGTGGGATTTGCTCAATTCAGTCTTTGCAAAGGGTTTGGGACAGCTATTAATACTGCATGCTGAGTGTTTCCTATTTGGTGCTCAGTAGGAATTAATAGAAATAAATCATTGCAATTTTCATATTTTCTTTATACTTTTGTCTCTGTACTTGTCACAAAGACAAGAGTATAGCACTGCCATCAAAGTCACAAGGAAAAATGAGGCATCTGCAATCCTTTAGTTTTTTCCTCCCAGAACAAAATTCCATAGTTGTGTTTTCCTTTCTACTAACATCTAATCTGCAATAAGATAAAATCACCTTCTGTACCTTCCTTTTTGCCAAACACTGAAAAAAGACCCACCTGATGTGAATTCAGACTCTGAAGGCACTTTTAAAAGAAGTCTACTTCAGAGTTCACTTTCATGCATTCTGCTAAGTCAGGTTACCAACCACTCCATGAATGTTAGTAAAACAGTAAGAGAATTGTCAAGTAAACAGGAGAAACCCTAACTAAATTAAGTGAATGGCAAAACTCCCAGTGACTTCAATGGGGCCAGGATTTCATCCCTATCTTGTTGATCAAAGCAATTATTTCACTGTTCAGAAGGACCAGACTCCTGCACCTGCCAAGAATTTCTTAAAGCAGCCTACCATGGTGAGTCATAATTGTATATACCTCTATAACTATTCCTTTTTCCTTCTACTAAGGTAAATTTTTTTACCTTCTACTAAGGTAAATTCTTCAACTGACAAAAATACAACATCATACACAGCATCCACAACAAAGATCTTTCCTTCATATTAGCAAATGTGCCAGACATAACAAATCTCTCCTTAGCATAACCTTACCACAGGTCTACAAATGAATTATTATCACTCCCTTAACACCTATTCCCAACCACTGATGGTCATGCCTGCTGAAGTGTCATACCTGCATTAAAGAGGAATTATTTTACCCAACAAATAAAGTGCTTTCTTGGTCTGGCAATGTTGTGTTACAAAAAAAGCTTCCTATTTCACAGTGAATCACTAAGTACATGGTGGAAGGAATATCTTCTACATACCATGGACCCAAAATCAGAGTAGATTAACTGTGAGTAGTATAACTCAACATCTCTTCTACTTCTTCACAGGTTTACACTGTAACTACACTAACCAAAATGATGTCATGTATATGCAACTCAATATCCAGAGAGAATCAACTTACACACATGAGAATCAATTTCACACTAAGCTAGAAGAAAACTGGTTTTAATGTGCTGCAAAAATTATGAAAACAAGGCTCTTTTTGACATAGATAGTATTTTTTTATTTGGAAATATTTGAGAAATCTGTTGTAAAATTGTACAGCAAGCATTTTTCCCTTGATAACTAATTAAATGAAGTAACCAAGCACAACTGCTTCATTTTTTCTCCTCAGACTGGGAAATTATTGCGAAGTATTAATTCTGCCAATATAGTTCCTTTGTAGGGAAACATAATAGTTGTTTACTGCCAAAGGCATAATAAGAACTTGTCTTAATTTCACAAGGACTTTTAATCACAGGAGTATAAGAAAATCCTGTGTGTAACACATAATATGACCCTTGCTACATCTTAACATCTTTAACTACTTCATCATATCTGGCTGGAGTCTATTTTACATTACTCCATAGAATCTCCTCCATCTCAACAACTTTCTGGTAAAATGTAACCAGACCCAGGACATCTAACATAATTTATGGCACTAACTTTAATCTCCTGCGTAACTCCTGTCGCGTTGTTCCATGCTTTATTAATGACGTGACTCAAATGAGAATGTCAGTTCATAACTTCATTTAAGCATCTCTGAACAGCAACCCTAATACCCCTAATGACTACTCTAGTTACAAGAAACCTGCTCCATTTTAGAGAAAATAAAGCCCAACGAATTCATATCTATTTAAATAGATTTTAAGACTGGAAAATCTGATCATCCAGCAAGATTTTACCCTCAAATGTCCTCCACAAATTCCTATATGTAATTCAAGTGCCTGTTTATTTCTAAGCTGGTTTCAAGAATGTCACCAGCAATTATTTTCACTTTAAAACCCCTCAGTTTTGACTGAAAAGTTTATTTGAGAAAAGTGCTGGACAAAACACGTTTATCAATACTCTGATACAGTTTTAAGATAATTACAAAAGATTTCTCAGTGCAACTGTAAAATTTAATAGAGCTCAGCACCACATAACTTACATTAGATAGGTTGTTCATAATATTTATTACCTCTAGTTGCACTATTTCTGTTCACTCATTCATTTGAATTGAGGCATTCTTCATCATACATATATATCAGACCTTTTCTTTGATCTCTAATGATAAATTTAAAGGCTGAGTAAACATTCTTTGAAACACAGAGCGTGGCACAGCTGTTTATTGTTACACAGAAGACAGTCAGTCATTAAAATTGAAACTCAATTAAAACAGTGGAACATCCCCCTAATCATTTCCCAGCTTTGAAGTAATACCCTTTTTGGTGATATCTCTAATTTACAGTTAACTAGTTTTCTTAAAGTGGAATAAGTCAAGCTTTGGTTAGGATCAGAATTAATAAAGTACATCTTTCATCAAAAGACAGAGCTCCTGGCAATGCACCTTCTGTGGTATTTGCACTTATGACACACACCAAACATCCACCAGATATGCAGACTACCATGACAATTACATGAAACTCATCAAGCCTGCAGTTTTTACCAGTTTGCTGAAGGCTTTTACAATCCTAAAAAAAATACTTCAGCATTATGTAACTAACTACACATTACTTTTTATTAGTTCTTTAGCAATATTCTAATTAATAGAGGATAAGCTAAATCTTTGCCTCAAAGTGTAACTGAATCAAAACAAAACCTTAAGAATTCAAGTTTATGAACTCTTTGCTTTTGCATGCCCTTTTATCATCAGTCTTTGTGTTTCAGCCAGGACACAATCAGGGAAAAAAAGAATTATTAAAAAAAAAAATTAAATCTGCCACATTTAAAATCACCTCATATGTTTGATTTGATGACACTTTCCAGCTCAGATACCAGATCAAAGTTTTAGGGATGGGCGAGTCTGAATAAATAAAGGGGCAATGGAAACATGAATTTATGGACCTTCACTTATCATGTGAACATTAGCTGAACCACTGACAGCAGGCTCATGAGTAGACTTGACAGCTGATTGCTCACAAAAAAGTAGAACACTCATAAACATGCTCTCATACTTTAAAAATCTATGAAAAAAAATCTGTAAGTTTAATGCTGATGATACACAGCTTTGTAACAATGTCAGGCATTCAGATTCAGGAAGATGTTGTCCTTTTTCTCCCTAAGAAAAATCCACCAAGACCATGGGCATGCAACTCACAGTGTAGCTACTGAGGAACATTACTGCAGCCAGATCTGCATCCAATCTGTGCTAGAGGTGATCACTTAAAAAGACAAAAAATAAAAGTGAAATTGAGAGAGATTCTACACCCCACTATCATCCACAATCCAAGATGCTGCCTTAAAATAGCACTATTTTATTCTTAGGCTGATATGCAAGGGTATGAATGACGCTGGCTGAGGCCCTGGCTACGTCTCACACTCTCTAAAACCCAGCGTGTCCAATCACATCTATCTCCAAGTCTGGGATCCAACCACCCAGAAGCAGTGAAAACTGCCCTACATCACCAGATGGATCTGGCTGGGTAATATGTTCCCTGAAGTTCAAGAGCTCTCTCTCAAATTAGTGCAGTTAACCTCAGGGAATACTTCTTTAATTGCAGTGTAGTTTTCCACTGCAGAAAAGAAAAAGAAGAAAAAAAATAAATCAAAAAAAAAATTTAAAAAAAGAAGAGAGAAGGAGAATGAGAAATCATTAGTACAAACATCCCTGGCTCTCTGAAACTCACAACACAAGCAAATTTTAGCTAAAGTTATATTAAAACTGCAGCTTAAAGTTTTGTTATCATACAGTTATGCATTTTAAAAACAATCTAGTATAGAGTTTGTCATCCAAGGACTAAGACCCAAGGCAATTTCGGCTTCAAATGTTAAACCCACTCTTTTACCTAAAGTTAAAAGACCTTTAAAACTGATTTTTTTTGTTTCAAAAAAGCACTGGGAATTTTCCTGTATGCAACTCAAAACCAGCTGTACTTTGCAAGTAAAAACTTTCCAAGCGCCTGGCTCTCTGCAGATTTTTGGCAAATCTGTTTGAAAAATTGAAAAGTGGGGGCCTGAGCCAAAGCTTACTGAAGTCTATGGAAAAACTCCCACAGATTTCATCAGGATTTGGATTATGCTCTGAAAAAGTCTGAAGTAATTGAAAAATCAGTTCTGCATGTACAAAATGTGAAATTTTCACTAGGTTTAGATTTATTGGACTTCTTTATGGTAATGTGGAAGAGCAAATATACTGTAAATGGTGTTAGAGATGTACATATAGTTTTACACTGTTAATTCACCACAGAGTTCCACAGACTTGTACATGTCACTTACACTGCCTACATAATAGAAATTATTAAATCAATCCCACATATACAAACACCTTCATTTTAAAGTGACCTGAATATTAAGAAAAAAATATCATTAATACCTTTATTGTTCAAGTGGGTTTTTAATTTTTTTAACTGAAAACCAAACATTCACTTAATTTTTTTTAGCTGAAGACTAAACAGACCTTCAAAATCTGTAAGAAAAATTCAGTGATAACATATACATAAAATAATTATGCAAACAACAATCTCATTCTGGGCACACTTGCTTAGGACAGTTGATAATAATGAAACTTTAGCAATTTCAGCCAAGGGGCACCTAATTTATGGCAGCATAAGAGGATCAGGTTTACTCAACCTAAATTGCCAGAAAATCAAGAAGAATAGCAAATGCAAAATAAATGGATTGTGGTACCTGAAATAATGGCCTCAGCATCTCTGCTGACAGAAGGATGCTACTCCCAGTCAGAAGAAACTGAGTAAGTCATTATATTTTACATATCCTGCTTCATTCATCTGTACCATCTGTCTGCTTGTAACTATTTGTGGATGGATAATTTGCCATGGTTATACTTAAGAAAAGTAGACAATCCCTGTAATTTTTTTGGTGGTCTTGTCCAGATAGGGATTGGAAAGGAAAAGTAATGTCATGCAAACTGCAGAGCTAATTATGGTCTTCGAATGCCTACAGCCATGTACGAATACCAGTGCACTTCATCGTATAAGCTGTTCTTATAGGCTGTTCTTCAAATATCACAGAAAAAAAAAAGCTTAGAGGGACCAAGAAATCTGATAAGTGGAAATCCAAAGATTAACTAGACATACAAGACTGAATCTTTGTTAATGTCATACCTCAAATAAAGTTATTATGCTACATTATTAAAGTTTGGCTTTTTTTTTTTTTTAAATGGCGTAATTTTTTCAGCCTCCTAAAATGACTGTCCAGTTTTTAGCTTTACTTTTTTTACCTGCTACTATTAAATGTTCTGAAATGGAAGGTCAGAGGCTGTATACTTTCTCCATTAGTAATTCTTTTTCCACAGTTTTGAACAATTACCTTATTAATGCAGATTGTAGAAGTTTATTTTTGCTTGTGGTCTCTAAAGGTTTCAAACAACATAGAAAATACAGTCCAGTAACAAGCAGGATCATTAGGGGAAATTTTTTTCAACTGATAATTATTTTCACCAAAAGCTTACCTCAACATTATGAATCATTTGTGACCACTTATACCTAAGTAGGACATATTAAAATTTAATGGATTTCAACGCAAAGAGCCAGCAATAGAATCGTGCACACCAAGGCACTAATGTGTTGATCCGAACTGTACTTAGCTGAGGCAAGTTGGAATTGCAACGCTGCCAACTAAATTTCATAGTACCACAAATGAATGAATCCCAAATCTCGAGAGGGATTTCTTTTTTATTCATTATGCATGACATTTTCCTCTTTAAATTATTCATTTTTTAAAAAATGTTATTGCTTTAGCCTTCTTAACCTTTGTACTCCTTCCCCCTGTGGTTTTTGCCAGCTGTAATATCAATTGAGGAGGGGAGATGTTCTAAACAACATAATAAAAACCTTTTCACAACCCTACAAAAAAATGTGTCCTGTTACTCTTCCATCCTATTTTTCCCCTTTTCACAACTCTGGAACTTGGAATGCCCTGGAAAAAAAGCAAAGCATATATTTTCTATCAGTGCTTTCATTTAATTTAAAAAAAAAAATCCCAACACTTTACCATTGTTTATATAATCCCTGAAAATGTGAAAAAAAAAACATTTGGAGAACTATCATTGGAGTCCTGCAGGGTGATGAAAGTTGACCAAGTGAATTTTAAAATTAAAGACCGCCTCAGACATTGTTCCCTGCTTTCTTCCCATGTCCAATATTTAGATTTCCAGTTTTCAGTGTGCTCACCTGAACCCAGCCAAATGATGCAAGTACAGGCTGCAACATGTTGTTAGGCTCACCACAATCTATTTATCTGTAATCTGTGTTATAACAGTAAAACAGCTAAACAAAGTGTACGTAGGAACTACGACACAAGACTGAAAGGCATATTTGAACTCTATACACAGATACTACAGTATGACCTTGGGAACATCACTTATCTTCTGCATAGTTCAATTTTCCTTTCCACATAAATAAATGACCAAAGTTACTAAAACAATAGAAGTAAAAGTTTTGAAGAGCTAAGGAACTTACAATGGAAAGAAATTACAAAGAGTAAAGATCCACATCAGAGAGCCAAGCAATCAAGTTTCTGGCTCTACCAAACTGTTCTTAAGCTTTTCTTAAGGAACCACAAAAACTTGTTGCTGTAAGCTCTCCCAGAATTCTCCCTAACAACTTGCTACTCCCCTTCCTTTTCACTAAATCAGCTTTATGAGACAAGGGACATATTTTAGTCTCAAAAATAGAACCCAAACAATTAGCTTAAAATGTTTGATATATTACTATTCATATGTTTCTAGGCTTTTAGAACTGTCCATCATGAACAGCTGATAATTTTATGAAAAAATATTTTCAACCCAAAGAACTAGAAATCAAATTAAGGCTGCAGCATTGTATCATGTTCCATTATATACTATATCATGTCTTATTGTTAGCTCAACCAACACAATTTAACAGGAGCCCATGACAATGCTAACGGCTGTAAGAGTCAGAGCAATTTCTTTGCTCTTATCATTCTTATGTTATCACTGCTATTAGAGGAGAGAAGAAAGTTATGTTTAAACTGGCACAGCAGCTCAGCCATGCAGAGCTGCACAAACTGGACACAGAGTACACAATGATTGCACTGTTTATGGACTTAGTCTCTGTTATGCCTCTGTCAAACCTTGTAAAAAAATCTCCTTGTCTGCTAGATCCAGACTGGTACCACAGGATTTTCCCTGCAGTTACTGCTTTGGGGGCCCCACATTGACAGCTGACTAGAAAAAGGTCTTCCTAACCTTTTGTTGCTACCTCTCTCTGTTGGACTCATTTACATCCTTGGGTGGCTATTGATGGAGCTACTTACTCCAGCTATCACAATGAAGGGACTCTGCATGGAGTTCCATGGACATCAAAGGGCACAGGATGGAGAAGGAAATCAGTGAAGCCAAATGTAGAGAGGAGAAATACAGAAAACAATTGAGGAAAACCAGAGCGGGAAAAAAAATCAGAGCCATACTGGTAGCCTTACTAGAAGGAGAAACTAAAAGGAAAAGACAGAAAGTACACATTTTACAAAGTATATATTTGTCTTAAGGTGGTATGAAAAATACAGGAATTTCAAAAATACTTTTACAGTGATGATGGATTTGTTTTGGTATTAAAACAAGCAGTACACAAATTTTCAACCTGCAAACGTACATTAACTCTCAAAACAGGTAAATACAAGTTTTGAGCATTTAAGAAAATGAAGAATAATGAATGCAATACTGCAGTGATACACTGCTATACTTCATATACATATATTAAACAAATTTAGCCAGCAAATACAAGAAAAATCTTACTGTCTTTCTACTTAAATGAGGAGTTCAGTTTTATATTATATAATAAAACGATACTTTTTCACTGACTGTAAATAACCCACTTCCCAGGGAAATCCATAAAGTTATTTAATTGATCAACTTGTATGATTCTAAGGAAGTTACAAAAGATGAGTTAGAGTTTGCCTTACGACAGTTAAGGTCACTTTATGTCAATTTCATATTTGATATTCTTGGCCTATGTCAAGAAATCTGTAAGAAAGAATTGACACAGTGTTTTGGGCAATAAAAGCCTCCAAGTGCATCTAAGAAGAAAGTCCTTAGCAAAGTGATTTTCAATGAGAAATAAGCACTATTACTAAGATTTAGTTTTCCTGAATTCAAAGATACTTACCAATGTCCTTTAGACACTTTTGTAAATGCTACTTGAACAGAAGCAGGCAGGGAATAGTGGAAACAAGGTGAGGGATACTATGATAAAGATGAGTAAAAGGCTGAATCTAATTTGGTCAATGACCACCAGTTTCATCAGTCAGTGATGAACAGCATTCAGGTCGACAAAATCCTTTCAAGTGCTTTCAACAACTTTTGTGAATACTCTTCCTTACATAGATTTAATAGCAGTGTAAAAAAGCTTTATGAATATCCAATATATTGAAATAAAAATAAGAAAAAAAATCTAAAAACATTATTTTAAGGGTTACTAAAGGAAAAACAAGAAAATAGTTCAATATTTTATTCCTACAGAAAATATATGGAAAATATCTTAAGTGAGAATCACACTTCTTCTGCAGAAATAACACTGGACTTGTGTCACATCTGTGAAAAACAGTTTATATTTTTATACGCTTCTTTGCACCACCATGAGGGGCTACACAAAACTGACAATGCATCATGGTCTCAAGCTAACAATAGTTAAGTTACAGGAAAAGATCTCAAACCATGCTCTGTCAACTTCACATGATTTTTATAAGTATCTGCTGGTGGTTCAAAAGCCTTGTCTGGGCCTCAGGGCCAACTTCTGTATCTGTGCTGCCTTCAGGCTACTTGAAATTCAAACTACATGGTTCTAACTTCTCCAGGGGGAAAAAAGTTACTGTAATTGCTACCAAGATAACATTACAAACACAGAGTGGAACCTGTGTGAGTACAAATGGAAGCCACTTTATTTTCAAGATATTCTGAATTTAAGTCTATTAAAGTTGGACAATACTTGATTTATACTGAATGCACCCTTCTGCCAATGACCAATGAAGAATTCATAATTAAGGGTGTAAGAGAGGAATTTGCAACTACAAAAATCCTATTTCTTCAGATCAAACTGTTACTAGTCTTTCTTCAGATACACTCAGTGCAGTAAGAACTTGCAGCAATATTTATGTCTAATTCTCATATATAAATTAATATTACTCTCCCAGGATCTCAAATCCACATGTTTTTCCAATTAGTACTAACATTCTCCCCAAGTTCAATAGCACGTAAACAGAGAGCTCCTTAAGGAATATGACACATTCTGTTTCATCCCAGCTTTCCAGTGAAGAAAACAGCTTTCAAAGGGGCAGTATTCACTCACAAATACCACCACAGGATTTTGAAAACGGGTTTTTATAAACTTATGCAAGGAAAAGAAACCCTAGAAAAATTTGTCATCTCAAGTACGAATATAGATTCTCGGTGCATATATATACTTAATGTGGTAAAGACCATTACCTTTAAAGTTTGCATTTAACCATTCATAATCTAAATGACAGAACCATTATTATACAAAGTAAAATTATAATCAACTTGATAAATTAAAAAACTATGAAAATAAAGTATCTAGTCAAGTAAACATTACCATGCTGATTCTGTATAAATACAGAATGGGAAACATCTGGTTATGCAACAAATCTGTAGAAAAGGGTCTTGAAATTGAGATAGAGTACAGTACAATATACTTCCTACACAGACTAAAGGAAATCTTACTCTTGTTTTCTGTTTCAGAAAACAAGAGTAAGATTGAAAATCATTCATAAAAAGAATGCTAGCATTTTGTCACAATTAGTATAAAAGAAAAGAGATCAGTAACTGACTTTCCAGTTAAATAATATTTTCTCTACTGCTCCAGTTATATTCAACTATGTGAGTAAATCATGCTAAAGCATAGTACAGTGATCTCCTAATGAAGCCAAGAGAGGAAAAATACTGAAGTCGAGTTAAAAAAACAAGGCAGAAAAAAAAGGATTGTCTAAAGAAAAATAAAGTCCTTTTTAAATTTAAAAATCCTTGCTTGAACAAAGCCTTGAACTCATACAGGCACTATTTGCACATCACATCAGGAACTTTTATAGGAAAAGCAGAATCGCATTCTAGTCAAAGAGTGACCAAGCTTCCCAAAATATGGGTGAAGCAATACTGTAAACAGAGCTCCAATCAGACTGACATCTAAACAAGTCTTCAAACACCCACACTTAATACTCATCAAGGTTTTAAAAGCAATCCTGCACAACACAAAAAGATTATAAGAGACCATTAAAAGCTACAGAATTAACTCACTGCAGGACATCAGGATTTATGCTGTAAATTCTCACACCCATTAAACTCAATACCTGAGAATGTGGGTGGTCTACAGCACCTTTCCAAGCACTTCCCTGGCACTGACCCACACTTTGGGTTGGCACTACTCCCTTAACCCCTCACCGTTCTCTCATCCAGCCATTTATGCAATGCCAAAGGCAACACAGTACATGATATAGCCTGATGTGGTTTACAGTTATAATCATATTTAGCCAATGATTCTGATTAAGTTTTAATCACCCATATAAGAACATCTTACATACTGGAAAACTATCATGCCTCCCCTGAAATTTCACTTTATTTTTCCCTCAGAAGAAACAAAATTGAACTCTATTCAATTTTCTAGGTTTTCCTTAAATTGTACTCTCCTGTGAATCCTACTCATGAAGAATAGAAAGAAATAATCATATCTCCTCATTTAAAGTCATATGACTACAACCCAAAGTTGGAATTCACCTTTAGTGGAAACATATTGCTGTCTTTTATTCAGTTGATAGTCCAATATAACCCCATGAGCCTATCCCATTGCAGCAATGCTTATGGAATTATTTCTCAAATTTTAGTTTGTCAGATTCTTACTTGCTAGAGTCCTTGGTGCTTGTCTCAACTGAAAACCATCTTAATAACTTTAAATCCTTCCTCTAATTTATCAAGGTCAGCATTACTGCTCTCCCAATATGCCTCAAACTACTGCAAGTTGTTGCAAAACCACAGTTTTAACATTCATGCCCATATTCCATCACTGAAGCTATTGAAGAAAATAGTGAACAAAACCAGACCCAGGAGAGACCATGGTCTACCTCTAACATATACTCTTGAATTAACTGCAAATACTGACAACTACTTTTGAAGGCATCTTTCAAATAGTTGCACACTTCAAGATAATCATCAGCTTTTCAATGTGGCTTCAGGCAATTTCTCTAGATTTCAGGGTACACCATCTTGAATGTATTAAATACAACTTCTAGAAATTAAGCCTACTGTTACAGTGCTGCAATACTAGAAGGGTCCTAAGCACTTTAAAAGATTTTTTTAAAGTTGGTTGCTATGGAAAAAGGGGGTTTCATCATTAAGAAAAAGAATGGGTTTAAGAAAAAGTGGCAGTCAACAAAATCCTCAAGCTAATGCTGGTTACCCTATTGAATGAGATGAGACCATCTTTGGCTTGGAGCTTAAACATCCTGAAGAACTTTCCCCTACATTACCATCCAGTATTTAACCATAAATCCTCAGACACAAATACAATTCTCAGTCTCCCTCTCCACGTAGGTTTCTACCTTGTTCTCCTCTGCCTATTCCAGGTCCCTCCTTTAAGGGCTGGGAAAAGGAGTTCCTCTATTTTCTAGGCATTATCAAAGAGCTCATGATTCAACAGCACAGTTATTTTGTATACTAGTTTCCCTTTATAAAGGCATCATTCTCAATTTCTTCTACATGTAGACAGAACAGGTGCTTTTAGCTGGCCTCAACAGTGAGTCAGATTTTTTTGATTATCCCCACTAACGACATCACTTTCACACTGAGGAGTGGTCTTGAGCACAGGAATTCATTTATTTTAGGTAAATTTAACCAGGCAGATGAATTCCAGGAATGTACCTAGAGTACTCCAACTGCTAATGAAGAACCAAGTACAGTTCTGAAACACAGAGACGATACAAGTCATGTTGCCAGCCTCAACTCCTTGTGCCTCCAGATCTGCTTCTAGCAGACCACATTACTTGCCAAGGTAGAGATGGCCAGAGAAAACCTGAACAGGTGACAAGACAAATATATTCAAAAAGTGTCAGTAAAACTTTTATTCTCAAAAAGAAGATCCAAGTTTTCTCAGTCTGTTCAAAGACAAACACACAGAGTTTCAAATCACACAGCACATCCTGCTGGAGGGTAACTACTTAAATACTATGTTATTCTGAGCATTTGGCTCTAATGAGCTTCTCATTAATTAAGATAACATTTTTTAGTTTTGACCTCTTTCAAAAATTATATTCTTTCAACAGTTAATGAGTAAATGCAAAGTGTATCAAGAGCAATATTTCTTCTAATTTGTTTACAATATTTACAAATTTTACTCTTTTCTTAATTGCATAGTTCCCTGAACTCAATAACACTGTTGAACTGAATAGAAAAAACTGAATTTCCTTATTAAATGAATTCACCTTATTAGCTTAGGTGGAAAAAGTTGAACTGCAGCTATTCACACCTTTTCAAAAGTCTTAGAAGGAAAAACAATGGTTATATAATCAAAGTTCAACAAATGAAATGCCCTTCGCACATATTTTAGTCTTGCAAAGAAATACTAACAGCAATTTGCAAAGCCAATATGACACTTATTCTGCCTCATTTCCTTACTTCACATGATTATGAGTGGTTACAGACATGGCAACAGTGTAATACTAAAATAAATTAATATATGTTTCTAGAATTTCTACCACTACATACTCTGCAGCTGTTTTATCAGATCATTTATAGGGGCACATGCAAAGGAGGGCTGCACATAACAAGGACTTTTGAGTTGCTGAAGCACTGTACAGAACATTCATATTATATTAAACAAGAATTATTCTTTGTAATGTAAGAAAGCAAAATACTGATAATCAAGATACTGCCCTAACACAACTCCAATCTTTATCAAAAACAATATCCATGAAGCCAACAAAATAAACTCCCAATTTTAAGCACGATGTATATATAAAATACAAATTTTTCCTTACAGATGTAAAGACTGCTATCGGAGAAGGAAAGCATTGAGGTCAAAGACTGTAGTGATACTATAGTTTAGGAGAGCACGAAGCTGAACAAACAGCCAATCCAGATTTGGAGCAGAAAGATGGGAAAAAATACCTGGTTCCAAGTCGCTGGGAGCATCTGATGTTTACTAAAAGTCTGTCTATCTATCTGTCTCACTGGAGGAAAATGGTGGGAAGAAAATGTCTTGCAACAGTATAAAGATGCTAAACTTCAGACTCTACAGAAGAAGTACAACTTTGCTCCCACTACAACTCAAATGTAGGAATATAGAAAAGGACATGAATAAAATTTCCTTTAAAAATAGTAATTCTGTGACATTCATATAAATCACCATATACTGTGAAATCTTGCCCGCATTCTTATTCTATATGGGAAATACTACTCAACACATACTTAAATTAGTTCCATCTTCAATTTCATTCTTTCTGTGAGATATCACCAAGTCAACTAGTACTTTCTAAGTTATTTGGTGTTATCACTACTTCATGATTTATCATATGGCTATGCCATAAAGCCACTAACACAAATATATTAATTTTTTGATGAAGAAAGCAGGAATTTTTATTCCTCCTTTTTCTACCACATGAGAAACATAACATGCACACATCCAACTGAATAGTGTAAAGAAAGAAGTGACAAGAATTTTCAGCATAACAACAACCATCTGTGTTTCATTTGCTGCATTACTGTGCAAATTATGCAACAGTAAGTGTTGAATAAAACGAGAAAAGGACCTCAGACTTGCAATTATCTTAGTACCTAAGTCATTCTACTTGTAAGCAGCACAAAGAGTGTTTGGTTTCCACAATCAATGAAAAACAAACTGCCAAAAAAAAATAAAATCAGCCAAATTTTCAGTTTTAATATGCAAATAAATATTTTGGATTCTGAACATTCATGAACTTATGTCTCACCTGGCATGACAGCAGCTTGCTGAGTGGTTGAGTCTGTACTTAATGAAAGGCGACCGCCTTTGGCCAATCTATCACATAAGAGAGTGATGTTCTTCTTCAGTCTGCTGGTATCTTTGGGCATGGACAACTGGCTGCTGAGAGTCAGGGCCTGCTCCTTGGAGCTCTTTGACAAACAAGTTCTTAACAAGTAAGAGACCGCAGCATCCACAGTTTCTTCCCAACCCTGCATTAGAGAAAAGGAAATTAAATAAAATTAGGTGAACTGCAATATGATATAGCATATTACAAATAATGTAACAAATTATTTGTAATTTTGAGAATTACAAAACAGACTGAGATTTTTCAAAATATACTGATATATAAAATATAGTTTTGGGGTTAATGAGTGTCATGAACACCCAGTGCCACTTGAACAAGCAAAAGCTGAAAAAACAAACTTTTTCTAATATTGAGGTTGACAAAGAAACCTAATTTCAATAATAACAATGTATGGATAGTATGTGATAGAACAGTTAAATGCAATCATTGCATTAATAACTGAAAACTAGGAGTTCCTGGTTGTGACATTTAAAACCAAGAACAGAATGGAGATGTAAATAAAAGCATAATATGTACTGTATAATATAATGATGATGATATGTCAAGGCCAAGAAAAGAATATGTATCCAATTTTACATTCCTTGGAATCACAAAGATTCTCATAATATGCCAATAGTAGAGAACATCGTGACTGCAACACAAACCTATAAGTATTCAGCACCCATTCATCAGATCAATTAACCTTGTTAAGAGCACAGGTGTGTCAGTGCTGTGAAGAACAGGGACTTTGATTTCAGCAGAGTGTCAAGCTGTAAATATTTATGAAAAGACCATCTTAAGTAATCACTCCCAGTTAAAACAAACAAATTACACTCAGTAAAAGCAAGTTTCTTTCACCAAGCACCTTAAATAGCACATTTAAAAGTCAGCTTTGAGTCTGTAATCTGTACTGTGGTTTTCAGTGACTCAAACAAATCAAAGGCATTCCTTTAAGTAAGAATCCTGTATAGGAGAAGTCCTATTATTGGTGACAAGGTTATTAGGTTAATGCATAAAATCTAATATATCTAATATAATCTAATATAAATGACATCTATCTCATTTCTGCAGTATGACATGCAGATTGACTCCTCTTGATGCATCCTGGAAACTTAAATTACACTCTGTGATGAGCCTATGTGATTAATCCACATCATCTATAATTAATGAATTGCAAGACAGTCACAAAGCTTTCTCATGTCTTTTCATGACAATCTTACAGAGCTTGGATGGAGTTAGCAAGCAATATAAAGGTCTTTGTGGTCTGCTAACTTCACGACTCATAACATCTCACAGTATCCAGCCACCTGTAAGCAAGTTCTATGTATGTGCTGCCTACATGAACAGGAAAGTATATTTAATCACTGTAGTACTAGTGTCTGCTCTCTCAATGCCCCTGATAGGCTGGGACTTATTTTGGCAAGTCTTTAGTGACTTCAGAAGCTTTGACATGACAATCTGGAATCACCCAGCTCTACCTGCTGCTAAACTAACAGACGGTAACACCGAGCTTGCTCTTTATGAGGCAAGTACTCAAAAAATTCAGGTATCCAGTTGTAGTTATTACAAACCCAAACTCTTCTTATTTTTAAGCTGTTCTCACAATGTGTTCTACTTGACTGGAAACACTCAGCTGAACAGCAAAATTGCCTACCTATGCAAATTTACATGACTCAGTAAGAGTAACATTCGAAAGAATGATGGTGTCAACCCTGCCATAGCCCATTGAGCAAATAAGGTTTATGGATTTCTTTAATTAAATACATAATGGCTTTTGTAAAGGACACTACTTTTAACAGAGAGAATCAAAGGCCACCTTCCTGATCTTGTAAAATTCCTAAGAACAGAGCCAGGGCAGATGCTTACCAGTGGTCAAGCACACCAGTGAGACCACAGTCATTTGCACTTCATGCTTGTCCAAACATTCTCTATACTGAGTGTCCTGGAAATGTGATGTGTGTGTATAAAATATTTACATTTTGTAGAGGAACAGGATCACCTAGTGAGGTTTTCTTAGTCAGCATTTGCCTTTCTGACTTCAGAAAAACAACATTAACCTATTATCTTATCTGGATTTGCCCCCCATAAAAAAAATCCATAAATGAGAACAAAACCCACATAAATTAGAAAAATCATGTCAATCAATGCTGTAGTAGCTTAACACTTTTCAAATATTCTAGAAACAGTCCATTAGAATGCAATGCATCCACTGACCTGTAATGGTGACAGGAAATCATCCATTCTGCAGCCAATTTAAAGAGGTTAATGAGCTGGTAAATGCTGTCTACATTCCCACATACTGGGCAATGAAACTTAATATGTACAAAGCACCAAAAACAGCCAAGCCAGCCACTCCTAATTATACTACAAATCATGAAAAATAAGAACAACATAAACATAAGAATCTTGAGTTTCACTAAAAGACAAAGAAACACATGATTAACTGTTGTCAGCATACAGTAGCTCAGAAGCTGGCCAATATGTCTCTCCAAATAGGCTGTAAAAATGCAGGCAAAAGCACTTAAATAAAAGCACTGCATTACAAGCTAACAAAAGTCAGGAAATTAAAAGTGGCTAGTATTCTGTCCTTAGCTCTCACAGGTATGTTTTACTTTATACCACAGCCTTAACATTTTCCAATCCTTGTTCTTGTATTTCATTTCCATGTAAAACCGGTTTCTCAGTAGACCATAAAACTATCTTCTCCAATTCAAGGTCTGTTGACCTAGTAAGTCCAGTCAAATCCAAAGCAGCCTTTATGATTAATGAAAGATTATACAAAAGCTACCTCTAAATGAAAAAAAAAAAAAACCCTTGTTGGAAAACTGTTCAGGTGATTTTGTACAACTAAGAATTAATGGCTGCAAACAAGACTACACTTGTCAGCATTTGTCAGCAATTTTTATTGGTACAAGGGGAGAAATGAAGGAATAAGAAAAATTCTTCACATGCTAAAAAATCTGAAAGATGTTTGAAAATAAAAATATTCTTGTCTCCAACCTATACTGTAGAATGTTTCTACTGCCACAGTTGTAATATTCAGTAATGGCTTTCTGTGTAGTATTCTGCATATTTGACGACTGAAAGGAACACCCTCAAAAGGAGTATAATGTCAGTAACCCATCATTCTATGACCAGCAAGCTTTACTGTGACTGCAACAATAAATGTCAGTCAAGACTCACAGAAAAACGCATTATTAAATGGTCCAAATTCTTCATGTAATTGAAATAGATAAGAAATATATTTAATTCACCAATTTTACTTTTTCACTAGGAAAGGCTGGGCTTCATGTTTTGCATATATAGACTATTATTTTTCTCTTTTAAGTAATAGGTAGAGATTGGCACTTTCTTTTAACCAAGTCAAATACACTGCAGGAGTCTGAAGACCAAATGTAGACTTGTGATACTAGCATGGCTAATACTATATTAGTACACATCACTCATGTTCCCTACAAACTGCCATGAAAGATCCTCAGATGTCATGGCATATCTGAGTGTGACTGTAATTATACATTCAATCTCACTTTGGCATAAGGCTTCATCCAGAGTACCTTGTTTGTAGCTTGACACTTGGCGGCAAGATTCCACTCCCCAAGAATTTAGCTGGTCAAAAACAAGGTCAACTGGATCTGAGAGAAGGATTTCCATATTTTTGTTGTTAAGATACAAAGAGAACATATATGTACGAAGAAGTTTGAGATAGGGCCTGTTGTCAGATTTGGCAGGTTCACTCATATAGTGTACCTTCTTAACACATTTATACAGTTAGTATTAATCCACGGGTACTGACCTGGTAGTATTGGCCTTAAGTACAAATAAATCATTCTAACAGCATATAAGTCAAACCTGAACAAGATTCCTAAGTTATGTGCATAAGCCAGACAAGTATTTGATTATGTATCTTTTATTTTGAAAGCCTTTATCTTTATTAATAATATACCTAAGGCAACAGCCATTTTCTGAGCTGCCAACGATGTAATTTATCCTAGAGTGACAATCAAGGCAGTTCTGGAAGAATTCAAATGCAATGTGAAATACAGTGCATAAACTATGCAAACTTTGTGCCAGCCAAATTGTGGGAATTCTTACAGCTGTTAACTCACGAATTTGCCTGGCTATATCTTATTTCTTTATTTTAGACACAATAGTGATTTCATCAGTTTTCAAAAATGCTAGAATACTTGAAAGTTCACAATATGAATTAAAATCTTGGCATTTATACTTAAACCACCAAAGAAGAGGTTTCTGTATCTGAAAGCATTGTACATGCTAATCCACAAGAAACACCAGCCATGTGTCTCTCAGCACTCTGCTTTTACAGTGATTAAAAAATTATCTTATTGTTACACATACAAACAAGTAATCCACTAATCCACGGGTACTGACCTGGTAGTATCCACAACCCGCAAGACCATCAGCAAATTTGGCCAGGAATTTACTGTGGTACCAGTCTTCCTAACTCAAATTCTTCAATCATATTCTAGAATTCTAACTGACCTATTTGTCTCAAAGAGGAGATAAAAGCCACAGAAGCCATGAAGTAGGCATGCAACATCTGTCCATGCTGTCAGAAATGGAAATGACAAATATTCCTTGTGAGTATCCCTGAAAAATTACGGCTAAAAAAGAATTGATAAAGCCTTTAGGAAACCTTTTGAAAAGAATTGGAATAAAAGAAAAGAAAAAGGCAAACCAAGAAACTCTAAATATCCATTCAGCACTCAGAAAAAAATGCAGTAAAATATTACTCAAGTTTTCATGTATTACATCTGAACAGTGTCAAGAGAGTATATTTTTTAAGAAAAGATTTTCAAAGAAAAAATTAGTCTTGGTTGAAGAATTATCCGTGTAACAATATAAACCCAAGGTTTTTTTTAACATAATGCATTTGAAACACCGGTCACAGAACAGATTATTTGAAATCTTCTACAATTCACTTTTGCAAAAAAAAAAACCCAAAAAAACCCGCAAAGCAAAAGCATCTCCACATATATAAATAACAAAAACCTACCAGCAGGATAACTAAAAACAGGGAACTGGCAAAATCCTACAGACTAGTGGAATGCAAGTCTGATGAAAATCCAGACAAATGACTCAAGCTTAAATACATTCCAAATCTATTAAGTGCCCAAGAAGGACATTTGTATTGAGCACATGATAGAAAAATCACAATTCTTATATTAAACCTGCTCGCTCTAGTCATATCTTTCTTTAAATCATTTATGATGCATAATGTTCATAAAATTAACTGATGTGCTTTTGATTTCTACTGCCATTTAAAGAAATTAAGTTTTAATAGGAATTCACAGACTGATGAAAGCAATATCAAAGTGAGGATATACTTGAACATCCCAGAGAGAGTAAGAGACAGAACAACAAAAAAAAGAAAGGACGAAAATCAGTATGATATGTAGGTCAAGAAAAATAGTTCAAAACAGTAGATGAACCAATTTCACTTTAAATCATAGAAACTATCCTTATTTGTGAGATGGTACTCTGATGTCAACCTGCTGTGAAGAGCTACATTATAGGAATTATGGACATTTAAATCTTATTAAGGGTTTGGATTTAGCAGCTAATTTTCCTACTCCAAACAAATTACAATTTACTTAAAACACAAGAAATAAAAGCCAAACAAGGGACAAAAGAAAATGGAAATCCCAGAGAAGTGCAAGGTTACATTTTCACAACTCTGACCACAATATGAGCAATCAAGCTCTGTAGGGATCCCGGCACAATAGATATTTAAGGTAAAAGCTTGAACAGTCTATGAAAAACAACAAATAAAAGACTACGGGAGGGAATTAAGACTTGTACAGGAAATTGTATGAGACCTCTTTAAAATATTTATCAAACTGGTACAAATGTAGCAAAACAGATCTGTGCAGAGTTATTTAATATTAAATATTTAGGCCAGCAATTATCTTCCAGCTACTTAAGAATATCTAATTCAAATACTAGTCTCTCACATTTTGAGGTTAATAGACTGCAAAAATCAGATATAGCAAAAATCCTTTGTGAATAAAGTGGGTTCATTTGAAAGCCTGTCACACTTGTAATTCCTGCACAGCTGTGCTGTAATTGCCAGTCATAACAGAAACAGCAACTTTATCTGTTCTATGTAGAAATATTGATTTAGCAGGAACTCCAGCAGGATAAACAACTCTCTACAAGAACTTTTCATTTTGAGTCCTACTTGGTAAACATATATTGATAGCCTACGGCAACTTCACCTGAGAAAAATCTCTATGACAGATTCTTTCCTGGAAAGTACACTTGCTGTTTAAAAGTTTCTCTGGTATTTTTGTCCTCTGAAGTTCAATTCACAAACCACCAAACTACTGTATTAAATGTAAATATAGCTTTTGGAATATGCTGTTCTAAGGACATTTAACTTTAAAACAAGATTTGCCAACCTCTCCTTCTACAGCATCTTCAGATATGGAGAGAAAGTTAAAAATGCATATGGCTTAGTATTCAAAATAGTGTTTTTTAAATTATCTTATAAAATAGGTGATATTTTTCTTTTAGGAATGGTGCTCCTAAACTCATCCAGTGGAAGAATCAAACTGCAGAAGAGGAATATTAAAAGCAGTGAGTGTTTTAGAAATCTAGCAAAGTGAGCATTACTAAATAAAGGTTCTGAAAGCTGCATGCATGAGAGTGATGACCTCTCTCTTTTGAGATTTCAATTTATTTTTCAGTTCAAACTCTGAGCAAAATCCTGCTCACACAAACAAGTTATGGTTATCAGCAGTTGTTGGGTTTTCTGTATTAATGAAACTGGTAGCATGATTAAAGAGCGTAAGAAAGCAAAACCTGTAAGAAAGCAAAATTCTGGATGGTGACCATATAATATTTCTAACACTGCTTAACTGTTAGAAGCTTTTGGGATTGGCAGTTTACTCTCTGGAAAGTGCATGCTTCACCAAAAAATTATATACTAGGATGAATATAGATGATGGTTTCATTAGCTCCTCCATTAATATTTAACCTCTGTATTTGCAGCCAAATTTCCATATTGGCTGCAACCTTTTGCATTGGATGTTCTTTATTTGTGCAGAAAGACTTTCAAAATTAGGTTAAAAATAGATTAGAATTAGATCAGTAGGCTTTCTCTTGACAAGTAATGAGTCTGTCTTACTCAAGTCTTCTTTCAAATTGTCAAATTGTCTCATATCTAGTGGTTGGAGCAATACAGAATGTTTCCTAATACCCAGTTTGTTGAGGTTTTTTCTGGGTAACAGTGGTCTTTTAAGAGTTGGTAAGACGCAGGGGAAAAGTCACATTGCTTCAAAACATAAATTCTAACTATATAATTCTACAGTTACTCATCTAGTAATGCTTATTTGTTATCATATTAATGCATCCTATCTGGAATAGTGAAAGTTCATACACTTCAGGGTTTCTGTAGACACTATTCCACAATCCTAAATTTTTGCAAGTTTTTTTCATCTTAATTTTCTTTTTAGCTTGACTTCTTATTACCATTGATCCCTTCTAGGAACTGATGAAAGAAACTCTTGTAAGCACTACATTAATTGAATGGCTTGACTTCTTTTGTTGCCAGCTTCAGAAGTCTGTTGTTTTGATTTTTAGCACTGAAATCATCTAACACTTCATATTTCTCTTCCTCAGTAACTTTTTACCAGTTACTTAGGAAAACTGAGGCGCTGTTTGGGTCTTGCAGAGGTTGTCAAAGCTGTCTGCAGGCAAGAAAACACACCAGGAGTTGTGCATCTTGCTGAAGAAAGCTACATTCAGCAATAGGTCTGCCATACGTGAACACTACAATGAGGTCCAGCAAGATAATTTTTGATATGGGGAAAAGGAATCAGACCTTGTTACACTCAGCCTGGAGGAAAAAGGTAGATAAAACATATGCTAAAACAAGGTTATTTAAACTTCTCATTGCATCTCAGTCCATACTCCATTTTTATATCACTGATATTCTTGGAGAGGAACTTTTCATCCATCTTTCCCTGTATCTCTTATTAGGTTACCAATACACTATGCTATGAAATACTGACAAATGAGATTGTGTTTCCAAAACCTTTGAAATATGGAAGCACACACATTAAAATATTTTAGATCTGGAAAAAAAATTGTTATAAAGTTTTTTTCCTATTTAAATTCTCACATTAGTTTAGATCTACACACCGCTATGTTTAAACTCAGCTCTGTTGCTTCAAATTGTGGAATTTTATGCTCTCCCAAAATGCAAAGCTGAGGACAAAGAGAATAGTGATAAACTGGACTTGCATGTTTACTTGGATAGCCAACTTTCAAATTTATGCTAGGGGTCTTTTGGTTTGTTTTTTCCTACAACAGTATCTTAAGTAAAGTTCATTAACTCCACCACTGTTTGTACAGATTTGATTTATAAGCTGTTTTACTTTTGAGGTATCTAAACCCTATTTTTGGCTTTATCAAACTTTCACTTCATTAAAAAGCCAGAACACGATGAAGGACATGAATTATGCAATCTTTATGCTTCTTTAATCTGGCCTGTTTTAATGTAAGTCTCTCACTACCTGTGCAAATATGAGAGAATACTAGCATATCATTCTTAATCTAGGAATTAAAGCATCTTGCAATTAACTAAAAGAAAAAAAAAATCTGAAAAAATGACTACTCGGAAAATCATGGTAAAAAAGTGAGGTTTTTTTCTGGGATATTGTAACAAGATGAAAAATTCATATGACATCTTCTGTATGACACACTGATCTACCTGTCTCTATCTGTGTGACATGATATCTTTGTAAATTCCAGTAGACAGATTATACAACAGCACACCATGTGAACAATGGCTACAGCTTATCTTGTAATGCCTAAAGTGCTTTTGATTGCAGCTTAGAACCAAGAACAACCATCAACAACTTCAGAACCAAAAACAGTCTCATCACAAATGGTCCCCTTCACTTCCCCCGAAACACAAGGATTAGCTTGGTGATTAGGTCTTGATACACCCTCTCAGAAACATTTCTGACCATGAGATCTAAGGAAAATGATGAATTTAGCTGCATACCATTGCTACATGTTCAGTATAAACAGAGAGCTTCAGAAAAATTATTGGGAATAACTCATTTTCTCAGAAAACACCATGAGGTATGGTTAGATACAATGCTAGTAACTTAGCACTATGGTATTTATAATAAAAGCATCATTGTTTTGAACTGATGCCAGGCAATCAGAAAGTAAAACCAACAATAAAGATGCAATTTTTAATTCCATAAACCTGTCCTATTAGGAAACATAAAGGTCATACTCTAATGATGCTGTAACAGATTTGCTGTTTCAGTGTATAAGCACTTCTATCAGAATTTTGCAATCAATCATAAATCTCACCACATTTCTAATATACTAGTACAAGTACTGAACAATACACAGAATCATAGAATGGTTCAGGTTAGAAGGGACTTTCAAGATCATCCAGTTCCATAGGCAGGGACACCTACCACTAGACTGGGTTGCTAAAGGCCCTATCCAAGCTGGCCTTGAACACTTCCATGGATGGGGGCTACACAGCCTGTTCCAGCGCCATCACCACCCTTATAGCAAAGAATTTTTTCCTGTTATCTAATCTAAACCTACCCTCCTTGACCTAACACTACATGCCCTTGTGAAAAATCCCTCTCTATCCTTCTTGTAAACCCTTTTACTGGAAGGCTGCATACCAAGAGTCTGAGGATCTTCCAATTAGGACACAATATCAAGGGAATTCTCCACTGACAATAAACTTCTTTAAAAGAAAAAAAAGCAAAAGAATGAGCCACTGATTATATATATTGAGTGTTAAGACCCTTTGCTGAACAACATTTCTGTAATCACTGTAATGCATCACTCCTGTCATTAAGCAGTTTAGATGACAACTGATCTGAACTCCTGGTATGCACCACATACTCAGTAATTACTACTACACTAAAATGGCTCTTTGTAGCTGAACGAGACAGATCACCCTAACAAAAGAGGCAGTTTAGAGGTCCCCATCACAATATTACATAAAGAAAGATGTCTGATAACAGAAGTTTATTTAATTTATCAATCAAAGAGTACATCTCTTGGGACAACTGCTGTACTTCACAGGGTATCCAAATTACCTTAAAGGAGGTGATACATGCTGGAAACAAGCTAATCAAAGCAGAACACAGTTCTGCCTTGACTAATTTACACCAAGAAATAAGATTCCTAAGCAGGTCTCTGCTTACAACACAGACAGTGCACTGAAGATTAGCTTCAGGATCTCCAATACCAGCAGAAAAAAAATAAGATGAATGCTCAAGTTAAAATTAATTCTCAAAACTTTCTTATTAAAATACATATAACCAATAGATATGTCAGATTATCCATTAGCATAAGGTTTTTACCAAGGTTGACTGCTTGTTATAATTTGATAAATTTTCAGGGAATACAACTAAACAAAACAAGAATACAATTCTTTCTGTCCTTGGAACTTTGACAATTCATAATGCACACCGAACCTATTTCTGCATAATTTTGTTTAATCAATTTTATGCCATCTGGAAGAAATAGAGGAAGCTTTATTTTTTGAATACCATTACTATTGCAAACCACAAAAAGCAAGCCTGTTAAAAAATTTAATATCTTACAGTCCTTTCTTATCTAACACCAGAAAAAGCAGCAAATGATTAAAAAAAAGTTGAAAATACAATTGGGCATAGCTTCTTTTGATAATCTTTTGAAGTGGAAAGCATTACATAAAGATTTTCAGTAATCCATAAAAGCTTCCAAAAGACCACATTAAGCCTTTCTTTCTCAGACTAACAGAATATTGGCACTTTTCTATTCTACCCAGAGAATTCACTGTGAGGAATCCACATGAATTTAGCTACAAACAAAGATCACTAGATAGTGGTGCAATTTGTCTTCAACTTGCTGTTGTTGCCATAACCCACTGTCTTCTCAGTAAATAAAATTAACTGCAGGAAGAAAATTATTAGCAGACACTTAAAAGAACTGTGACAGCACTTGCAGTAGTGGTAAAATCACCTCTTCGGTCTTCAGATTTCCTCTTTTGTCCAAATTACTTAACATTTGATCTTCTGTGTTTAGACATCCTAACGCTGTCAAATAATTAATCAGTTTGAAACTCTGCTTTTAAGGATAACAAATAAAAGCAGAAACAGTTGCAGTAACTTAGTGGCTTTACAATCACATGTCCTTCTGTCTGCCTACTCATATGAAGAGTGACTGAGAGAGCTGGGATTGTTTAGCCTGGAGAAAAAGAGGTTCAGGGGAGACCTCACCACACTCTTCAACTCCCTGAAAGAAGGTTTAGCCAGATGGGAGGTGGCCTCCTCTCCTGCACAACCAGCAACAGGACAAGACAACAGTCTCAAGCTGCACCAGAGGAGGTTCACGCTGCACATCAGAATGCGCTGCCCACGGAGGTGGTGGAGTCACTATCCCTGGAGGTATTCAGGAAACGACTAGATGTGACAAAAGTTGACTCCAGGATCTTGCAAATCTTTTCCAACCTTAAAGCTTCTATGATTCTAGTTATCTCTGGTACACTCTGGTCCTCTTGAAAGCAGGCTAGCAGGCAGAGCACTGATTTCCAAATCAAAACATACTATAAAAGAATGTTCAAGGTACTTGAACATGCTCTCTCACTTCTCTTATTGTCCAGCTGGGTCACATACACACTCATGAGCAAAGGACATTGACAGGAACCAGGCACCACTACTCCATTTTTAACCTTTCTCCCTAATACAGGACTTTCCTTGCCCACGGAAGAGTGGCAATCTTATTTCTTCACCTTCTTCCCCTCACTTGACAATCTTATATTACCCTGAACCATACTAAACTTCAGGCTGAGACTGATCTTTTTTACCGAAAAATTATGAAAATTATGGGCTTTTTCGGGAAAAGCTGAATGCACCTTTCTTTTATTTTGGTGATTAAGGGCTTAAGACTTACTAGCTATTTGCCCCCATTTCTTTCGGAATGGTTCTGTGGTATGGCATTGATTCAAATAGAAGGAAGACTTATTTATTAGTTTTGATCATTAAAAAAAAGTTATTCAATGTCATTTAATGTAATTTTCCAAGCTGGAAAAAAGGCAACAAATTTCATGTGTTTTTCTTTCTAAAACCACATATCTGCAGATGCAGATATGCACCTTGTTTCTAAAAAGGAGGGCAATAAATATAATGTGTCTGCTGTACACTTGTCTGTTCACAAGAATAAAGAATACAACCATATAGAAAACTGGTTCCAAGTTATTCGTCATCACAGCCCATTGCACTGTAGTGGTTTTGTGGGATTTTGTTAGTTTATTTGGTTTGAGGTGGGGTTTTTTGATACATTTAAGATTTTTTAATTGAAAGATAATTTGTACTAGCCTGTTGCAAACAAGAAAATATTAAATATTCCAGCCTGTTTTTAAATATTTCATTGTGGTACACAGTTGGAGCTTGCATTTAAAAAGTGATTACAATGACAAGGGAAATATAGAAAATATAAGGCACAAAAAACTAATTCCAGATGATTTGTAATTCAATCAAGAGTTAGGCTGGATTAATTACAAGAATTAAAATTACAATTTCCAATAAATTCTAAATATGAGAATTCATAAAAATTACTCTTGTCAAAGATGCAACCATTAGCTCAAAGCTTCAAACGTACTGGACAACAATGGAAAATTCAGAGAAAATTTTTTCTAATGTCAGTCATGACAATTAATCCTGCTGGAATTACAGAAATAACCTTATACCTTTGATTTTTGGAGTTTAATCTCAGTAAAGGATTCTTTCCAAAAAACGGTATTTTTTACATTACTCAACTCTAGAGTAAAACCCATTTTCTATCATGCATAAAACCTAGCAGGCTATCTAGGGTTTCCCAAATGATCTTTTATTTTTCTCATGAATTACATTCAGATCATCTTCCTACAGAAGGCAGAGACACTTTTGATAGTAACTCCTATGACTTTTACAGGTACTTCAGTTTTTTCATCATTTCCTTAAAGTACATTTTTCACCTTTATCTAGTCAACGCTGTGAAGTGGTAAATTTATAATCTCTAATGTAAGTTAATTACTGTAAATCATAGAGTCAATTAAAATATGTATTTCACCCTCAGGCATATTTTTCTTTCCAATTAGAACTTCAATAAAATCTAAAGATCTAATACAGACATTTACTTGGTTGGTATGACTCCAAACATAAATAAAGAGGTGGAAATGTACTTCCTCAACAGCAGTTTATAGCTGTCACTATTAACTATAGTTACACAAATGTGACTATGACAAGCAAGGAATGATTCTGAGCAATGAAGCACTGGTATGTCATTATTTGGTAACATCAGGAGAACTATGAAAATATTTACTCTTCAGTAAAGTTGCTGTTGATGGCTGTACTGCCAAGGGTCCTCCATCAGTCTTAAAGTCAGAATGCTTGCATCGACAGACATATTCTCCCTTTGTAATGTCTCAAACAAAGAAAGCATTAATACCTTAACGATCAGGCATATGAGCCATCAGTCAATCCAGACACCATCCAACCATTATATCAAAACTACCCCATGTAGCATGAACCCTTTGAACCCTTTAAGTTAGCCTGGACAAATTCCCTCCTCTCCCAAACGGATTTCCTATTGTAAACATATGCTTTATCACAAACTCAGCTTTTTTCAAATATCTTTTTCTATCCAGAAAACTCAGCTTGGTAAAGGATAATCTCTGAAAAACACCCCTTAGAAATGGTTTGAGGGTTTTTTTTAATTTCAGATTTTACAGTACTTCAAATTGCTGCCAGTCCCTGTAACAAGCTAATAACAAATATCTTAGGCTAGCAGAACAGTAACCAAGTCTCCTGAAAAAAATTAATTGTGTAACAAAATCTCTGGTACATTTTTAACATTATTAACAAATCATGGATTCTTTTGTCTCCAAAAGTACCATAGTAACAAAGTATATAGGGCAAAACCACACCTAACTTCCCTACAACTTTTCTTCACTTTTGGCATCAGTTTCTTAGTGGCTTCACTAGCAGAATGAGACAGCTCATTTATCACACTGAGACCTGAGAGATCTCATTCAATTTCTGATGCTATACTTCTACAACTGTACAGCATTCATGAAGGAATCACTGAAAAAGAGCAATGTCCTTGTATTTCCAACACCAAACAACCCTTTTAGTCAGTTTTATCAAACCAGTGCTATTTAGGTGTTAGTTCGAAGTTTACTGCCAGAAACAAATTATGATGCCAAATATCTGTTATTCACAGAAAATATGCAAGTTTGCAGTATTTCTTCCACTCTATCTTTGTAGACAAGAAAACCCAAATTTTATATTTTCTTAGACAAACGTTTGCAGCAACAGAAACCATTTAGCAGTCTGAAAAAAAAATGGTGACACAATGAGAACAGAGAACGCCACTTTCACGTTTGCTAAATATCTAACTGAACTGATTGCCAGGTCTAGAAAACAAGATACAATCTGTTCTAAATGAAATGGCATGCATGAGAATAATGTTGATGTTATGGTAAAAGAGGCATTTCTTTTTATGTTAACAGCGTATTCCAAACATTTCATTTTTTTTAGGAAAACACTTCCATAAGTTTAATGCTCACAAGGCAGAAAATGTTCTGGAGATGTAGACTGCATCCAAACAGTCTTCTAACACATTCCCCTCATATAAAAATACAACAAACCATCGTGCAGAATTGTTTGAAGAGTAAATAAAAATTCTTCAGAGTATTTTCTTTCACCAGTGTTCTACTTCACTGCTTACAAGGAAACCTGAACACCAGCTAGGAGCTTCTGTCTGTAAATATCATTGGTATGTCAGATGATTTCCCCATTTGCTGCCTAAGCTTCTTAAATTACACTCAGATTTCTGTGGTACCATAACAACTTCAATATGGCATGTAATTCAGTATTTTGTAAAGGTTTTGTTTGAGTTTCCACCTCCAGTTACTGTTGGTTTACATTTTTCATCCTGACTGCTCTGCAGGATATACTTCCTTATAACGCTTATGTGAAGTCTTACAGCTTCAACATAGAACACTGTTAACCACCACGTTAACCACACCAAGGTAGAGGCTGGAGCAATATCCTGCATTAAGAAATTGTACCGTATTTTATCAAAACTTGTGTCAAAGCAACTCAATTCCTGATGGCAAAATAAAAGTAGTCATGTAAAAAAATGTTTGTTTGGGCTTTTAGGAGATTAATAGGAACTTTCTTTGAATTCTGTTCGTGGGAATGGACGTTCCTCAGTTGTGAAGCTTGATTTTCCAAGTTTAAATGAGGACTAAATCCAAAATAAACCTCAACGAAACTGTTGTGCTTTGCCTGCTATGAGTCAATATCATGTAAAATGCCAAAACACTTTTTGCCCCCCTGTGGAAATGGTAGAAGATCCTAGATTCACTTGGAACCCAGCACAAGCTTTCTAAAAGACCACAAACCATTCTAAGTATTCCAGGTATGCACCAAGATCTGTATTCACTGTACACTGCAAAAACTCTGTGCAGAGCATGGAAGTTAAAATTAATGTGTACTTAAGATAATTCTTGAAACTAACTGGGGATCAACTCTTAATTAAGTTGAGAACATTCTTTAATTCAACTAAAGTAGTGTTTAGCTGTGGACCTGAGGTGCGGATATAAAAAGCATTGTTTTTCCTCATAGACCATCCTCCAGATTTTATACACAATCTCACCAGGTCACACTCATTAAATCAAAACAGAATTAGCAAGACATCTACAGAATGCAGAACTTTACAGAGCATGTTTTGGAATACAAGGAAATTGTCTATTCACAGTATTTTGCTTAGATAACTTTTATCCGTTATATAAACCACTGTAAACACACTGAGGACAAAGTATGGCAGATGATTAATAGACTTAAATGTATGTACTGTAATTGCTGTGTGTCCCTTTTATATTACTATTGGAATGTGCACATGTATATTATACAGCATTTATATTAGAGTCTTCAAAAGCTGGGGGTATTATTCTGTTTTCCTAACTACAGGACAGAAGGTAAAAATCAGCTAAATTTATGTGAGACACTCCTACTTGGCTTGGTAAGGAAAGGTTAAGGAGAACTTAACTGGTACCACCCATACCCTCTATTGAAACATTCCATAATCTACTCCTATTTTGCCATTTACCTGTGAAATCAGTGTCATTTGCATCAAACACCTACTTAATACGGCCAGTTAAATTACTTCAATGGAGTCTTCCGCAAAGTACAGGGAGAAATACAAAAATTTAAGGGCTTAAAGCTCTGTGAAAGACCATTTTTCAAGCAGCTATTACAGATTCTTACCAGCTCTTGCGTATCTTCTGCTAATGGCAAAAGCGTAGCTTCCAAAATAGCAGTTTGATCAGTGCTGAGCTTCTGCCACAAACTAATCAGCATAATCACCAGATGGGTGGCACTTTTCAACTTTGCAAATGCCTGGAACATGTTGGCTTGATTTTCTTCTGCTGCATCTGCTAGAGCTATTACCTGCAAAAATTACAAACATCTGTTAAACATAATTTTACCAGCCATGAACACTCAACACTGAAATTACCTTTGGCGTACTCTTGTTTTCCTTTAGAAGATCCTGAGGAATTCTGTTTTCCATAAACACAAACCACACAGTATTAAGTGAGTTATCATTTATCTAGATTTTTCCTTTGCATATCCAAGGCAATTTCAAGTCCATATGGCAACAGAATTAATCTATCTAGTACAATCAGTATAGAAAGGATTTTGTTTAGAGCATATTTTAAGGCATTCCTGAAATTAATCCCCATCATATCACATAACCTGTGACAACAAACTATTTTTCAGGTTTATATCACACACTGATTTCCATATGACCATTAAGCCTACTGTATTAATCAAAAACAACACATGGATTTTATGCTATTAAAAAGGCAGCATATAATTATTTCCATTGGAACACAGCTGCCATCTGTTATTTTATTAACTCTCGTGTCTCTCCATGCTTCTTCAGCTTTTATGCCAAAATGTAAACATTATGGATCATGTATATGAAGGCAATATCACTTTAAGTGCCAGATATTATGAAAGAATTTTCAAAACAAAATAGAAGTAACAGATACACTTCTTCTAATATGGTAAGAGTTTTGCTGAGTACTTCAAGATGGGGAAAAACAGACAAGATATTACATGATACTCTACTTGGTTCAGAAATAACTTGTCATTGTATATAATATTGTCTACTCACAGCATTAAAAAAAAAAAAGAGAGAGATTTTGGAAAATATTGCTATTAACATCTTCATTCTTGAAATAGAATGTTTAGACATTTTCCATCACTGGTGAAAAGAGAAGATGACAGTGATTTCAATAAGCAATTGCTATAATGTCAATATGACAAAAGACTTTCCACAGTATTTGCACTGGAGTACTTCAAGTAAAGGAAATTTATACAGGTTAGGGGTTCATGCCAGGCGGGCACAACTTAGAAGACCTGTTCTCAGGAGTGCCATTACATCTCCATGCTGCCCAAATAACACTTCGGTTACAGAAGAGTTTATTATCTGATTGTTATTTAAATCAACACAAAGCACCTCTCTCAACCACTTTCTGTTTATTTTTCTGCAAGACGGGTAATAGGTGCTTGATTGGAGTAGTGAAAAGTCTCACAGAAATGCAGCTGAAGTGCAATTAGTATTACAACAGAATTTACAAAGTAAAACTTGCAGAGTCTGATCCATTAACATTTTGGCAACAGCAGGAAAACAAAAATACTATATGATGCATCTTCAGCAGGGAAAGAGAGCCAACCAGCTGTTAGCATTTGGTGGAGGAAAACTATTTTTAACCTGCATTGCTGGCATAAGAGATGTATGTGTGTTCCCTCCAAGCTCCCATGTGACTGGGAAGATAAAGAAAACAGAATTTTAGGGAACTATAAATATGAAACATTTCAAACAAAATGTGTTGATAGCTTTTGTTTTAGATTTTAAAATGTAATTTTTCCAAATAAAGCAGAGAACTCACAGGACACAGGACACCCAAGAGTCCAAACACTACATAAATCAGAGCCAAGTAACAAAATAAACAAACAAAAAACCCCAGCTAACCACGTGAAGGAGAACCAAGAAATTAATCCCAAGCAGTGAAAACCAACATAACATACTTTGGGTCAGAGAATTGCAGTAATATCACCAATAAGTCACCTGATGCATTTGTGTTGGCATTCAATCTGTCCTGACCAAAGCCTTGATACTTTCCACGCCTCATGTTCTATACAAGGTGAAGTTCCATATCACAGTCACTTTCCAATAGTTCTGGGAGACAAAGCCACCTGATAAGCACCATACCATGTAGCAACCTACATCAGCTGTCTCAGCCATGTAACCAGTAATTGCATGCACCCTGCAGTTTCATCTTTCTGAGACAAGCAATAACAGAAAAATCCTCCTCAGTCTAACAGAGGCCTTCAAATATCTAATCTCTTTTCCTGTCCAACATACAACTGAAAATTTGGAAAGAACAATGAATGAAGATGAATTTAACATGCTGATGAGGTGTGCTCAGCCACGGGTATGTTCCCTATGTCATCACTGGTTGGGATAGAACAATTCAGAATTCCTGGCAAGCTACCTGTACCCTATTATGGATAATGCTCAGATGATATTAATTTTGCTGAAGGTCCAGGCAAATACAGTTACCCTTGTGTGACAACTACCTGAACCCCCCTTAGACAGCAAAGGCTACTTTCTAGAGTCATTCATAAATTCCCAGATATCTCACTCTGCACTATATTTCAACTGACACTCTCCTACGTACTTCAGAAACACAAATAGCATAAAGAAAAGTAACTGACAAGGCCTTTCATCTCATGGGGCCTTCATTTTAGGATAGGTTTTCTTCCCATTTTATAACCATGAAAAAGGGAGACGCTCTCTTTTTCACAGGCTCTAGGTGCAAAACAAATATTCCAGTACTCCCAAACAACACCTGATGTACCAAGTCCATAATCTATTTTGAAAGCAGTTTCATAAAAACACTTAAGAACAACTATTAAAACTTCTTCTTTCGTACAAAATTCTACAATTCTCATGCACAATAATATAAGGGAAATGTTATAAAAGCGGTAGACCTACGTTTCTAAAGGAGAAGTGCAGTTTTTAAGCATTGCAGGTCACTGAAACATAGCAATTAAATCTTTAGATAACTGCATATATACAAGTTCTACTTTACACTTGCAGAAAAACCAAGGAGCAGGAAAAAACACTTCTAAGTACTAATTATTCTTTTAACAGATGAAGTAGCCCAATACAGCTTTCTGAGATCTGAAATATCCAGGTCACAGGACAGTGCAATATGAATTACCACACTATAATGTAAGCATGCACAGATGTAGTAATTTTAAAAAAGCCTCAAGACTAAAGATTACTTGACAATACATGGTTACACAGTAAATACTTGATAGGAGGAGGAAAAAGGGGAAATCTTTTCTCATGGAATAAAATTACCGTAAAAACCTCCCAGGACATGAACTACAAATTTTAGAAATATTCTGGGGCTCTTCATTCAAACACTTGCAGAATTTAGAAATTAGTAAGTTTTAACAACATGACACTCATGTTTTTATTATTAAGAAAGCATTATGAACATTTTATTTTACTTTCACCTGCACATCTCTATTTATATTTTGTAATATTTGAGGAAGATAAAGAATCTATACCCTTTGCAATCTGAGATTCTACTCTCTTCAGATTCATGATTCTCCATAATTTCCTAATTTTGTTTTCAGTTCTCAGAGTAGCTGTTCAATCTGTTTAATATCTATTTTATCATCTTTCTAAATAGGTATAAAATCTTATAAAAAAAGAATATATCTTCCTGTCTCACTTTTTCACAGGATAGGTAGGAAAATACATTGCAATGGACAGTCTCAAATGTAGCTTACATACAAAGATTTTAGACCAACTGGAAAGTATTAATTTAAAGGTCCATCTATACTGCATAAAACCTATCATTGCCTACTTAACATTTTTCTTTCTTCTTTAATATCACAAAACTTTCAAACAAAGAAAACTAAAAAGTTTTTCAAACTTTCTTTCAAAAATTTGTGAAATAAAGGAAAGTATCTGATGCAGGAAATATTTAAGAGATACTAAAATAGTGTGGAAGTACAATATTGAACATATATTTTTAAAACTGATCAACATTTGCTTTTAAGTTATATTATTTTTAATTTTTTTCTGAACAGACTCCTACTCTGTTCTAATACATGTAACTACAGAAAAGTAAAGGCCAGTTATTATGGAAACATATTGTAAAAAAAAATAATTACTCTTTAAACAAAGATCATGTTTAAGATTTTTACTAAATTTCATATTCACAGTTGCAATGGTAGAGCTGAAATCCAGATTTTTTTAAATTATCTTGAGAACTTCATACCCCAACACTATTATAAGGATTTGACTTCAATAATTTCCAAGCATAGACCATTTCTCAGTGTTTTCAGCCTTAAGTGTTTAAGCAGAAAGATGTCTCTCCATGCTTATTTCGTTGCTAAGTAGGCCTTGTAAGATGCCAAGCATTTGAAAACTGTAAACTAATGGTGATGCAAGTTTTAAAACCAGTCAGAGCTCTCCATCATTAATGGTAATGTAAGTTATTTTTAGGGCATTGTTCAACATCCAGCAATAACTTCAAAATTAGTAATTCCTCTTGAAAAAGGCCTGCAACATAGCCCACTCTTGTACATGCAGACAGATTTCTTGAGGCAATAATGACTATAATGACTCTCTCAGGTTTAAACTAATAATATAAAAAGATACAAATACAATTCCAAAAATACAAAATACACTTTCTTCTTAGCTGGATAGGAAGTTGAAGAAAACTTTGAAAAAATAAAGGGTAAGAAACGAGCATGAAGTTCCAGGGAGCTTCCTTTGTGTTGGTAGTATATTTTCTTGGACTCCCTAACACCATTGGGACAAAAAACACTGCCAGATTTTATGCCATATCCTAAAATGGAGAACAGGAAAAGTGACAGATAATTTGATTTTCTTTTTTTTGTTTAAACAGAAGGAAAAAAACAGATATTCACCACTGGTAAAAAAACTGGCCAACTAGTCTTACTGTAATCTAGTTCTAATATATTGGGTTCAGCTTCTGGAATTTTGAAATAACTTTATTTTTAGCAGAAATGAAGTTTGAAGAAACAGAATTTTGGCATTTAAGGAATAGAGAATTTCTTTACATGTCATCCATAGCACTTATAAGCAACTCTTGTATGAAAAGTTTATTAAAATATGAAAGATAACATTGGAAATTTAATTATTCTGAAATGAACAGAGGGATGATGAATCTCACAGGTCTCTTCTGGCAATTGTTTTTACAGAATAATTTATTGCAAGGAAGTTAATTGAGCCAACCCCTTACAACTATTTTTAAGCAGAATTAGATCTTCATAAAGCAGGATGGCAATGAATATAAAGCAGGAAAAAATGGAGACCTGAGAAATACTAATTATGGCTTCTTCATTGCTATTGACACAGGACATTTACTACTAGTCTCACCCTTTTCTCCATTTTAGAGAAGGAAATACAACTCAGTTGTGAAACCTAAAACAAGATCTAACACCATTTTGTGTAGTTTTATGAAGTCTCCATCACATATCTTAATTCACATAGGATTTGTAAGAATTTGTCAAGTCAAATATGTTTTTTCTTACAAGATCCTTAATATATAAAATTCTTAAAACCCTTGCTGTAGGAGTAAATTTCTGGGTTTTTTTAAACAGGCAAGTCTGAAAGTAGTTTCCAAAACAAAGAAATAGTGATTAGCAGCCTGATTCCCTGTGCAGACCATCTCACTCAACAGCCATTGTGCACAGGGTTTGTGACAGGTGACTAAAGCTTTATGGAATGCAGGCAGAGATATCCATGTCAGAGAGCGATCTTTATCGAACACTCCGTCACCAGGAGGAATAACCATGTCCCTCTCACAAGGGAGCACTTCTAAACTCCATGACGTTCCCACAGCACAGCCGTGGCGACAAGAGAGCGCACGTTGGGATTAAGTACCCCAGGCCACAATTATCTGACCCTTATGAGAATGTCTCAGCTTGTACTAACCATGACTGCAGCTTTTTAAGTTGTGGCACAGGACCACCACGATGACAACAAAGCATCAATTCACTCAATGCCAAATACTCGACTTTCAAGTGAAGCTCAACACGGCCTTGATGAGAGAAGACAGCAGAGACAAAAGACATGGCAGTATGACGATCCATACTTTATCTGGAGGCACACAACTACCTCCTGAAAATCTACTGCATCACTTGATGAACATGAAATTACAACAAGTAATTACTGTAACTAGTCTGTGCCTCTGGAAACAAGAGCGCTGTCAGGGAAGCTGTGTGGTTTTTCCTTCTGTTGCTTCCATGACAGAATTATCATTAAAAGCTCTACTGCACCTTTCTAAATTCGATTTTTCCACAAAGCAGTACTGTCTACAAGCATAACAAAGGCTGCACATTTTGATGACAGTCAACTCAAACACTTTACAAGAGCCAAATGTATGCACTGTTTAAATTCAGAACCCTCTTCTGAAACTTCACAAGTATCAAAGCTGTGTCTTACCGCCACAAAACCAAAGAGGAAGTGGATTATTGCCACAGAGAATCATGCTGCATCATTTATTTTAATTCTTTCATTTTAAGCACTAGTGGCAATGGTGTCAGTAAGAAAATGTTTGGCAATAAAGTAAATATAATTTCAGCTATACAGCAGCATAGTAGTATAAATATGGTCAGTTTAAAAGGAAAAAATCTCCAGCTTTTCAATTTTTCCTCTTTAGAATACTCAATAACAAAATATGCTTTTTCTTCGTAAGTCTCTCTCCCCAGCTTTTATCTACACCATTGTAGTCTGAATAGAATTTTTTTTTAAAATTACTGCAAAATATTTAGTGGGTTTAGAACCCTAGGCACCTGAGTGCATCATCCAAAAGTACTTGATTACTTGTACATATAAATCCAAATTAAAACCCTGATAGGTCAATGTCACCCTGTTCCATAGGAATTTTCTATTTTGCCTGTACTAAGTATATAAACAACCTTTCCAGTAAAATCAAAGCATGAATCCAAGCTAACCGCCTGGTTAGCTCTACTTTAAATCAGTACTGAAGTAAGCAAATTTTTATTCCTTTGATTCTAAACACGCAGTTCTTCATGTGCATAAATCAATTTCAAATTTTTTTCTGTATAGCAATACCAATGTAGTGGCAAAAACCTACTTGTTCCCATCGCTACTGCCAGTTTACTGCTTATTTAAACACACCTTAGTGTTTTACACTGCTGCCCATCCTTAACTGAGCTTCCTCGTGTAAAGCCATGGGAACAGAAATCAGGAATTCCTTTTTTCTCCAGTGTCCCATCTGCAGTAAGGATTACAGTTAAGATTATTTTAACTTGATTAATATAATCATCTCTATTTACTTCTTTTTTCATATGTTATTGGCTTTTTATGTTTGATTGGGGGGTTTTGAGGGTTTAGCATTTTTGAGATACCAGATAAATTAATATGATCAATAGTAGCAATACAAAGATGATTATTTAAATACTTGACACCTCCTCTCAATGGCCTATCCACAGGTAAATACAGCAAGCAGTTTTGCATGTGAGAAATTGCAACAGTGAATAAAAGTAACCAGTTCTTATTTGGTACAACTATTAAACACCAAGATGGGGGAAAATTCTTGAAAGAAGGTTACAAACATGCTTGAAAATATATATGGTACTTTGCAATACATTTAAAAATTAGTTCTACAATATAAAATCCAAATTTAAAAGTGGAGTTATAAAATTAGTACCTTATCCAAGTGAAGTAACATCTGTTACAAATTACATAAAACCCAAGAATACAGTGAGTTGCAATGAATTCTTTACTTAACCCTTCAAAACAAAAGTTCTATTTAGGCAAAGGGATGTGCTATATAGCACACAGATATGTCACAGAATCTGTGACAATGAATGTCAAAGACAGAGTTTCACTGTGAAGCTGCGGTTGAATTGGCAGCAATGTATATAAAATACAGCCAAACATGAGCTAAATGGAGACAGAGAGGTGGAGAGCTGGGTCTGTATCACCAAACACACAGCATTATGTAACAACAACTAAAAAAACTTTACAATAAACACAAAAATTTAAACAGTTGAAGTTGCATGCTTTGCATGTTTAAATAAGATTTGGACCTAAACAAACAGTTTAAAAAACAGGAGACTCAACCTGAAAAATTTTAATTGCCTATCAGTGCAAATTATGGATAGCCAAGAAATCAAGATAAATACATTAGATCATACTTCTGCAAAAATTAATGTACTGTGAAGCTCTATGGGTTAAATTAAGGATTCATTAACTCCAGTGGGCGCACTGCATCCATTCAGCAAAGGCAGGATTTCACCCTATCAAAGGCCACTACTCTCACTGTCATCAGTCACATGCACCTAGTGGGGAAAAACAGCATTTGCAGCATGTTAGATATCACATGATGAGTTGCAGAAATCAAGAATAAATCCACAAATTATTGCTTCCCAGAAAATACGCTGTAAAACATGTCCTAGAACAGCTTCGTTTCATATCTACAGCTTATTGTAATAATGAAAAACAAAAACATGTTGACAAACACATCTTGAAAAGAGTAATAAAAACAAATCCAAGTAAAACATAATATAGATATTTTCCCCTCTGTATCAATGAACACAAGGCTATTCCACCAAATTCTATTCTGAGACCTTTAACAATAAAAGTATCAACACCAAACAAATCAGCAAGCCAGTTGAAGATAATGAAATTCTAACCTGAATTCCAAGCCACTGCCAATCCCACTTGCAATTTTGTTATTTGTGCTTTCCACTGAATTACCTGAAGAAATTTCCAGAACTCTCCATTCAGATTGAGCTAGTATTTAATTTTAAGTGATTAAAAAACATTGTGGTTGATAATACAGTGTCTAAGAGTAAAAGTAAGACTAAGAATGATTAAATTAAAACTACACATTCTGGAAACAAATTCCAAACATAGCAATCAAAGAAAATGCATGGCAGGCTAATTAGAAGCTCAGACTTAATTGTAACACTAATTTCAGGACCTCTCTCAATAAAAATTACTTTTCTATTTTGAGATACTTATAGACTTTCTCTGTTATTAGTAAAATCTTGAGAACAAATCTTGGACACATCTTGTCCAAATGTGACAGGACATTTGGAAATAAAACAAGCTTCCCAAGTCAAATTGCAAAGGTCACCATACATGAATTGCTTGCTTGAATACTATCTCTTTGAATTACAAGTTTTGCATAATGTCTTCTATTCTTTTTTTTTTTTACTGAAAGAGACATAACCATTTACAAACCTAGGAACATCATAATGAAATGCAGGTTTTGTAAAACTGAGTCAAAAAAACACAATTTATAAACCTGGAAGGAAATTAAGCAAAGAGGTTGAAGTTCCAGTCTTACTGGATTTACTAGCAAAAAGGAAAAAGAAAAAAAAGATGGTTTCAAAAGCATTATTTAGGAAAGTAAAAATTCACTGTTCATTCAAGATGCTAAAACAGTAAGTTTCAGACAAAGAAAACGCTTGTGTTTCTCCACAGATGAAGTACAGCACAGATCACATAAATGCTTGCTTCACAACAATAGCCTGCAAAAAGACCTTTACGAACTGCATCCTACTTCATATGACATTAAACTTGTAAGTCAACAGGTACTGCCATACAGGCATGATTATTTTCAGTGAGGTAGTTTCAAGGGGCAAGATAAGTACTGTAAGACTGAAAGTATCCTACTGCCAAGTCACACAGCAGGCAGTCTTAACACCTAATAATAAAGCAGCAAAGAGCTTATCACATCCCTGCCTGAATCCCTCAATCTACAGAAAGAAAACAAAACAAAAAATAAAAAAACAACAACAAAAAAAACCCACCTGAAGTAACATTATGTGTTCAATAGCAAATCTTCAGGTATTGATGAAAGGAACATGTATTTGTAGGTCACCAAATTTGCAGATAATGGCCAATGATACTCATTCTTCTGCACACCTGGAACTTCACCTTCTAACTCTCTTCTCTCCAAGTGAAGAATTAAGAAAATTCCCACCTGAAATACCCTGCTAATTCACAAGCACAAAACCTACAGATACACAACCAGGTGCAGTTTTCTTTACATGCACACCTGCTTTAGCCACACAATAAACTCAGGCAGTGTATTCTGCCAGGTTAATATAAGACTTAGAACTTAGGCAGAAACAATAGAAAATTAAATTTTTTTAAAAAAAAAAGAAAGAAAGGAAGAAAGAAAGAAAGAAAAAAACCCACACACACACAAAAAACCCCAATCTCACCAAAATAAGAAAAGATTCATCCCAAAAACTGGTCCATTTTATGTTCAAAATAAGATGAGCCACAATACAAGTGATTATTTAAGAGTGCAAAAATCGTTTTATCTGAGGATTATTCTAATGAAGTAAGCATGTCCCACCATAGGCTATGGGATAGTTTAAAAAAATTAAGTGTGCCATTATATATGCACATACATACAGAAGTGAGACTTTAGTATTAATCATAACATTCTATGTCATTCTCCTGCTGCACTTCTAAACAGCTGAAGCTATATGGCTTTCTGAGTTTCATTTCAAAATACAGCATTTAATAGTGCACTGCTAGTCTCTTAGGCTTGATAAATGCCACAAAAGGCAATTCACAATTGGCAGTAATGGCAAAAGTCCTTCACTCACGTCTTTGGAAATATGACTTTTTACCTATGTGCAGTAGGACAACTACCAGCTCCACTCATATCCCTCATTGTTTTCTCTTTAAAATGAATGAAAATACGTAAGTGCTAGTAAACTGAAACACCTCCCAGTAAATTCAACACCTCCCAGTATGTTGAGCACCAATTCTCTACCGAAAAAAGAGCTGTGTGGCAAACTTACCAGTTTTTGACCTAGACTCCCTATCCATTACCCTAGAAAAGTGAGACAGTCCAGGCCACCTGAAGTTAAAGGGAAGAATCTGTTACCTTTACAAAGTCCTTGGAGTCACACTCAAAAAGATTCACAGTACAACATTACTTCCTAGGAGAAAGCCATTTTATCCATGAAGGAAAATTTTGACAAATAGCCTATCATCAAATGCAGCAGCCTTAATGCATTTAGATAACAACCTTCCATGCAAACATCTGATTCCTCAACTTCTTCTTTATTCTAACAAGTAGCTGACTTTATGGAGGAGATGGGACAAGCTGTATAGTCTTTTTTAAGTCCTTCTAAGACTAAGATTCCCAGTGGGGCTGCTACAGGTAGGGGAGCATAGGGTAGAGATAGCAAGTGTCAGGTACAATTCAGTGTCTGAAATGTGATAATTAACCTTGTAACTTTCTCTGGTTTAAATCTAGAAAAATCTCTTCATAATCTGAGCAGAAGTTAAAGGACTAGTCTACTGGATATACACTCAATTATGTAGAACAGGAAAGAGCTCACTTTTCAACACTAATACATAACCACATGCAAACACACCCCACTAAATTAGTAACAAATGCTCTTACTGATTTTGGCTGAGATACGCTTTCTGATAAGAAAAGATTTTGCTTTTTAAAAAAAAGCTTAATTTAAACACTTTTCTTGTTCCCCTGATGTAATACAGCTGAGGTTCATGCCTGGTTCAGTCAAATCTAATAGTTTTAACGTAGTTTCAAATATTACTGGCCATAAAAAGATGTATTCAAAAGGGTATTTATGTTTCCTTTATTCTATTTCATCAAAGTTAGGAAAACACATCTGGGTAGCGTACATTATAGCCACACTGCAGACCAAAAATCCAGATAAATGTTTTGTCTAGAGGGATGACTAAATAAGTTGGCCAAATATCAGAACAAATTCACTTTGATGTTTTCAGTTGGTGGAGCTCAGAAACATGACCTAAGTTATACAGTTACTTCCCCTGAAAGAGTAGCAATCCTCTCTTCCTTTAGCATCTGTCAGGGTAGGAGAGGTGGAGGGAAAGAAGGATTTGTTATGGATGAGGGCAAAATTCAACATGGATAAAATGATAGGAACTCAAGGAAAAACATTTGCCTACTTTCACTCATATTCATGAACAGTCCATATTCATATCTTTTCCGGGACTACTGGTGCCTGCTTCCATTGTTGCCAACAGATGCCTTGGAATCTGATTAGGAGTCCATAAAGAAAGGTGGCATTTGAGACTCACACTGCAGGTCCACACAGCTGAAATCAGACTGCATTGACAGGTTCCATGTAAGCAATTCCCTCAGAGTGATGCTGAGCCACTTATCAAAAGTTAATGGTGAAAATATATAAAAATAGATAAAACCTTGCATCAGGTATAGAACAAGCTTCTTGAGCTCCACTGATCATGTAAGGAAGCACACAGCTGGCATGCTATTAAATGACAGGACTGGAGAGAATTACTGAGCACCATTCCTGTGGAAAGAACTGCTAAAGAGAACCCACTGTGCAATGAGCATATGAACCAAACACGATGTTCATTACTAAATGGAAAGTTCCTAGGGGAATATACAGAACAAAAACAATTTCCCAAAGAAAATAACTCCATTGCAGAGCTTACCGTTAAAGGAACTGGAAGAAGAAATGCCTTCTACCCTCACAGTGCAAAGAAACTATGAGGAACCAGGAAGATATGGACTCTTGCTTTCTTGTGGAGCAAATACAAGACCACAGCTGTTTAAAACAGTGAGATCCACAAAAACAAACTGTAAGATGAGGTGGCTAGTTTCCCTTAATTTCCTTTATAAAAGAGTGGAGAAACCATTATCTGTTTTTTTAACCAAAGAAGGTGCCTAACTTTCAGTATCTTTGACTCCAGAAGACCCTTCTTTGTCTCCATTGACTACAGAGAAAATTGAATTTCCCTAGATGAAATCTGCTTTTGTGAATCTCACCCACCTATATCATAGCAAAGTATTCCCACCTTTTTCAAGGGATATCCACAGATGACCCTTAGCCATGAAGTCTGTATGAGAAATAGAATCAAAGGACGATTTCATCTCATCAGAGCAAATCAATTCATTATCAGTAAATGTCTTTCCCTTAACTGATTATTCAAACAACTAACAAGATTGTAAGCATGATGTTGCTGTGTTTGAGCATTTCAGTACAGATGTATTCTCGTGCCTCACTACACTGTATCAGGACCGCTTGAACTGCATGGAGGAGGAGGAGATCTTAGCTTTCTTCTTCCCTAAAAACAGCTAGGTTGGAGGAGATTACAAATTTTAACTTTTACAATACCAGCTACCCTTAATACAGCATTTATAGGCATGAGTTAGTGATCACCCCTCAAGTGATAATGAAATAAACTATAATCAATGTTTTTGCAACACACATGCTTATGAATGGTATTTTCCCCCAGTGTTCACTCCAAAACAAAAACAAAATATAGAAAACAGTCAACTCCACATGATGAGAATGAATTTTCAGATTTCATTAAAACTGAAATGCAGTCAAGGGAACATTTGGAACTTAATACTGTGCTGAGCATCGAAGGATCTTGTTTGAGTTTTTTACATCTACCAGCTTAAAAAGCATAGTAGCCAATTTTGTAGGTTAGCTATTCCTAATTTCCTGCACAGACACAGTTTGTTAATTCTACCTGAGAAGCATTCCCAGCATTTCACTATCATTGGGAGTTATTTCCACTACTTTCTATAGGAAGGTCTTTCAATTAAAGGCACAGGTTCTTTCTCACAACACAGAGACAGATAACTATACATGCACTGAAGTTTCCTCAGGTATCAGTTTTACTCTCTGCACACTCTGTTGACAAAGCTTTAACTACCACTTTACAGAATTTTTGTACATTACAGTCTGCATGTCACTTGGCTGATTAGCACCCCACATCTCAGTAGAATGACTGAACTACCCACACACAGAGGCATGGTAAGGGAAATAGTTTAAAAAATACATTAAAAACCTGCAACTAAGTTATTTGTTTTTGAAAATATTACTAATTTTCAAAAGAGTTGGATTCTGATGATCTTTATGGATCCCTTCCAACTCAGGATATTCTGTGAGAGATCTATATTTATTCTATATATCCTGCAAGCAGCTTTCCCTGCTTTTTTCTGGTGTGAAAAATAAAGCTATCCCCAAGACCATCAGGTTACTTGGCACTACTCTAAGCCTTCTTAAAACAAGGGAATAGAGCAATGACTGTATCTCACCACTTTTCAGCCCCCCTGTTCTGCACACTGGAGACACACCTCAAAAATTCCTTAGGATCAAGTACAAAACTATCCACAATATCATTAGGTTCTGTTTTCCACAATTCCTGTTTGACTGGGACAACCAGTCTCCTGTAAATGACTACAGAAGTCTACCCTTCCTTCCTTTATCCATTTCTCTTCAATATACCCTTGAAGGACAGTATGTGTCTTGAGGTGCATACACATCAAGGCATGAATTCTCAGAGCCAGGTCTTCACATGACAGCAAAATTAAAAAAGGAGAAATAGAAATAAGATCAAAGCATGTTACATAGTAGTATTCACCACAACTTTTTCCTTCCATATAGCAGCACAGTATTAAAGACACAAAATTACCAAAATTTTCCTTTATTGTGAATAGTAGCATGTTTTAAATCTGCAAAAGCAACCATAAAAGTGGTCCACAGAGAAATTAACTACAAATATTTTAGTTCCCTTAACAAGAAAATTTAAATACATTTGGGGTTTGATTCATGATCTATAAAGCCCAAAATAAAATTAATTCTGGCAATAAGCATCTAAAGCTTTACCTGAAAACTGTTAACAGTATTTTACCTTAAGTTTTATCACAGACAACTGTACACTGAGTTCACATAGCAAGCAGGTTTCTAAACACAACATCAAATATTGTACAACATCTGTACTATAAAACACATGAGTATTAACAAGAAAGACTCAAACTACAGTTTAGAATATACCTCACATACCTCTGCACACTGCTTAAAAGGCAAGTTATGCAGAAGGTGGCCTAAATGTTTATTAGAAAGTTATTGCTTCAGAAAATCTCACTGATGTGGTTGGCTTTACTTGGGGAAAAAAATCAATGTATCCTGCAGTTATCTTGTCTAGTACGATCTGATCACTATAAAACTGAAATAAGTTTATTAAATATGGAATATGTAGGTCAAACTTCCTAGTTTCTTTTTTTGTTTGTTAACAAGTCTAAAAACACAGATTTTTGCTACACAGTTGTTCTATAATAATTCTCTTTAAAATAATTAAACATTAACCAACTATAAAGCATAAAATTGACTCTACTTTAATGAAACCAGAAAAGAAAACTTTGTCACTGGCAGCAGCTTAACTGAGATTTAACATGAGGAAAAAGTCAAATGCAGAATGTAAGCAAGCTAGAAAAACACATTTTTTCCTATAGATAATCCTCATTCTTAATATATCATTAGGTACAAATACATTATATATGCGTAAGTCTTAATATATAATTTTTTCTTAAAAAGCAGTTTTCTGTGTGTGGAGGAAACATGTTCAGCTGCTATCAGTCATAACAATATTCACAGAAACTGAAAAACTGAAACAAACTGAAGCAAAGAGTAACCTTGATACAATCATTCACTTGATAAAAAGTAGCTCTCTATTAAATAAAATAAATCTTTCTCTCCAACTTAATATTTAGCATTTTCAACATTCAAAGATCACTACCATTATCAGGACTTACTATCAAAGTACTGATGGACAAAATCCCTTTCAAAATGGCAAAGGGTACTTCTGTCAGTAATTATCCCTGCTAATTGAAAACCGCCCTCTTTCATTTAGTCTTTTCTAGTGAGTGCTCCTCTTATCTGTTTTTATCCATGTGATATCAGCCAGTGCCTCTCTCAATTCCCCTGCTGCTCCATTAGAGAGTCTTACCCCTCCATAACTACCTGTTCCCTTTCCAAATATCTTCCAGTTTACAAGATTAATCTGGGTATTTCTCAATTTATTTCTTTATTATCAATCTATGAAAATATTGCAAAGGATTTTTTTGGTCACTGGTGGATGAGTTAGGAGCATGTCTTATCTATGACAGGACATCAAGGTATTTTTTTCTTTCAGCTTTGATGATAAGGTTTCACAGCTGACATACATACAGATTTTTTTAAAAAATATATTATCTGAATCTGTAACCCACCTACAGGTCTTTGAAAAGCAACATAGTTTTTGTCCCCTGTCCTCTATTTTCAGGTACTTGCAATTTTCCCGGTTCTTTTGTGGTGATTCTGCAAAGTAATATCCAGAAAAAAACAGTAGAAATGGGAGACAAACTATACTGGTTAACAACAATCCTGAATATATGGGTTTTTTTCCTTAACCTCTGCACAGTAAAATTCAATAAGAAGTAGTTCAAACTAAACACATAATAAAAGAAGAGAAATAAAAATCATGTCTCTTTCCATATAGTTGTATCAACCATTACTGGTTATATTATACTCCTAAGTAACTTTCTAATGTAATTCAATTTCAGCCGTTCTATTATATTATTCATGATTAATGTCAGGCCAATACCCTTACACTTATCTCAGTCTTCATCTAATTTTTGAATATCAGCTTTACCCAGTTCTTTGGAACTGCCCTCCTCTGTCGCTTCTTATTGACCTTCCTTGTACACAGAATTGTCTGTCCAAACTTTTACTCTTCTTAAATATGAGTAAAACTTAGTGAAGATTTTAAAAGTTCTACAGTAATGTTTAAGATTCTCTTTACTAACTTCTGGAAACTATTAAATCATTTGATGAGCACAAAAATGTCTAATGTCTCCCTTTAGATCAGGGAAGAACATATAATAAACATTTCTCTTCTTGAAGTTACTATGTCACATCATGGCTGAATAAAACCCCAAACAAACAATAAAGTAAGACTTCTAATGGCAAAAAGTATGAATGTACCAGTTTCAGGTAACAAACTCTACAGATTCTAAAAGATTTAAACACAACGTAACATTCTAACATTCCTGTTTGCTGAATGGCTCCTCATACCAACCCTTATACATGCATTTCAAAACCAATCAGAAGAAAACTTTAGGAAAAATATGCTATTAACTAATTAACTTAAATAGGCAGGGGATCAAGCAGGTTTCTTCCCTATTGTGCTGAGGTCTTTAATCTCTATCTTCTGTTCTCAACTCGAGTGATACTGCTTCAAGACACACAAATACCTCTGCAGGAAAGAAAACTCACACCTGCACTAAATGTATTCTTAGAGCTTTTTCCTTAATCTTTGTCACAAATTCAACTACAACAACTGAATTTCTATTTCCTTCCACTCCTCTCAGCTTCAAAAACATCTGATGCCGCAAGTTCAGTAAGCAAAATATCAGCTTATCTATGTTAACCCAATAAAGTAATTGATAATTCATTTTCTAAGAGTTTAGTTTATTTACACATAAATTTTAGATTTTATTAGCAGTGGGTTCTTTGATTTCATGGGATGAGAAAAGTATCTCAGTATGTATACAGTTTTTTTAGTATGTAAATGCAGTGTGAAATGTGTCGGAAAGCATGAGCGGCATTTATTACTACAAAACTGATGTTTTTGTCAATTTGCTACAAGATGATTGTACTATCAAACAAGGTCTTGGGTAGCTGTAATTAAACTTTCCACTGTATTTTAAACTTCTGACTGTACTATAAAAGCTCCATATAAAGTGGAAGCATGGAAGTAGTTATGCTCCATGGTAATACAGCATTGTTTGAAAGGTGTTTGCTTCCCAGTAAGGGCCAGATTTTGTTTAGAAAGCACAGCCCTCTAAATTGGCTAGGGCATCAGCTGTACTCAGGATTTATCATGGGAGTTCAGATTTTCAGGATTCAACTACTGAAGATTCCTGGGTTTTATTCTCCACAGGTAGGGAGAATACAGGATAGAATATTTATAGAATGGAATATTTTGAGAGAAGGAGAATTTGTAATTTTCACCATATATGGACAACATGCATATTTCTATATATAATATAGAAAGGATATTTTTAGGGACACATCTTCACTACTGCAAACTATTCTCTCAAGAAAACAATTAGAAGTTAATTTGAGTAATTGCCAGGCAAAACATGAGACTTTTGAGTCTGGACTTATTCCTGGTAAATTTTAGGAGTGCAACAAGTAAAGAGCTTTTCCCTATATCCCATTACAACTACTTTCATTGACTTTCAAATAATTGATGATGTGATAGTAGGTACCAATATACTTGTCAAAACAAATATATTCCACTTATTACTCAACAAGATCCCTATAATTGAAAGCCTAATACATTAACCGATGGTGCCATGTACTGTGTGGGCAGCAAGAAAAGTATGTTTTCATTGCATATTCACCACTTTGTTTCCAACCTTACTCTGACTGCTTGGCAGCCCATAAAAGTATTTTAATGTAAAAATGCCCAGTTTTAAAAAGAAACTGGTCCCCCTAATCTTCTTCTATAATATAGTATTTTCATTCCAGAACTAATAGAAAAGCAAGTTAGCAAAGTCCCACCACGTTTTTCATATCACTGCTAGAACATGGTAGCCTGATTTTTTTTTCTCAGTCCAACATGATTTGCAATTGCTTTAGAGAGCATTAATTGAATGGTCTTTAGTATGAATCATTAATGTAGATAATTTTTACATTGGTTTGCTATATTTTCTGAGTCTTAACTCAGTCTCCTTTTAATAAAGGTATGCTTCCGTTTTCCCTAAGATCACTTAATATCATATAGCATAGTGCCAAGACTTAAAGACAATTTTAACTTCATTTCCATAAATGGTATCTGCTTATCAAAAATTTTGCATGCCAGCTTAATTAAAACATAATGGCAAACAAAGGATGAGTCAATTTAAAAAGTTAATATAAAACATACCCTAAATATAAAGCACAACTGTACATCAACTGTAGGCTATATACCAAAGCACAACTCCTCATCAGATTATTTCAGTTGCCAGCAAAGTGTTTTGCACTAGGTCAGAATCTGTACAAGTCCTTGGAAAAAGCTGTGACCATAAAGGACAATTTTACAAGCAACAGTCCTCCACGCCCACAAGGTTAATGTGAATGGCAAACACATTCCTCACAGCATAAGATGACCTTTATTGTTTCTAATTGGGTTTCTGTGTCTTCTTCAAGCCAGGGAAAATTCTGTCTCATTAAACTGACAAACTTTTTACAGCCATCTGGCTCTGATGAACAGGAACACATCCACGAGAGAAACGTCAATGAACTTCAAATAGTACATTTTGCACTTCGACCCTTGAAGTCAATTGTACAGGCAAATAAAGCTCTGAAAGGCTTCAGGAAAGCAATTTCTACTGGTGCACATTAAAATACAAATTGTAGGAGATTAGTCTAAAAATTCACAATTGCTGCCCTTAAAATAATCAGCTTCTAATCCTCATTTAATTTAAAACCAAATATTTTAATAAGCAGACCTTTATCAACTGTTTGCTCCATCAATATTTCCTCCCTTAACAGCTATATTATTTTTCCGTAATGCTGATTTGACATTTTCACTTCAGTGGAAATTAAGCAAGGATTCTGCCAAAGAAACAGAATACTTTTTTGATGGAATTTTTTTTTTCTACACATTTAACTGCTTTCATACTTTCAGAAGTATTTGTGTTCTTCAAAATTTCTTATTGCCTTCTTTTTAATCTTTATCTTCAGTAAAGAATTTTATATATTAGAAATGTTACAAGCTCTTTGCATCTGAAGTGGAGAAGAATAATGTGACTGGGCACATTTCCCTCTTTGTCCTAGTTAGTACTATTAAGACCTCTTAAATGAGCATTTTAACAAGTATATTCTTGATTCTCCACCTTTATCTCAACTTGGCAGCAAGCTCTGCTCCCCACAGAAACAAACAATAAAAGACTAACTTGACATCTTTAACAAAGGCTCTGTCCTTCAAAGACACTGGGGTGAAGGAGCAATTTAATTAAGATGGAAAAAGAAGCTGCCAATCAAATTTTAAAACACCATTCATTAGATGAGTTAATAGATAAAAAGTGCCACAATTTCTGGAATCCAATGTCTTTCACTGCTGCAAGCAATACCTCACTGAACATGAATTGCTAAAAGGATTGACATAATATATTTTGGGGGAGGGAAGGGTTAGAAATGTTCACATATTCAGTGAATCACTCTGCCATAATGCTTGCAAACTAAGATTGGTGTGTTCCCTTTGGGCAAACACCTGTTTACGAATTGGGACATATCATTAAAAGTGACTTCACCTTCTTTTATGCTCCATGCCAAATTCAGTACAACTCATTTGGGCTATGCCAGACCAGCATTCCATTCCCATGTCCTGGACAACTAATTGCAACCTTCAGCTTCACTACTTATCTAAAGTGTTTCAAACAGTGGCTGAAAACAGGGAAAGAATTAGGAACAGCTTTCAGATTTTCCACCTAAAGAAATAGTGCAACTAGTCTAGTTTAGTTAACACAAATATACCCTAGAAAATGGTGAATGAATGAGTCAATTAACCCACGAGGTGCACAACACTTGTCATTCATTAATGATGTCATTCAAATTTATAGAGCTACCTTTCTTAAATTCAAAAACAAACATGCAAACACACAGAGAAAAAATCAGAGAAACATTCTACTTTGCAAACTACTCAAAGGACTACAAAAAAGCCCTTTGCAATCCACAACATTTTTGCAAAATTCCAGTATGGATATATGTATATATATATGTATATGTGTATATAAATATATATATATAGAGAGAGAGTAGGTTTTGCTGAAAAAAAAAAAAAGAAATACTAAAGTATAATGACAATTTTACTACTCCTTTGAACAACATCAGTACGAGTCACAAGTGCAAAATCAGAAATATGTAGCCTAGTTAAGCACCACAGATTGATGCTGAAATGCAGCAAATCTCTTCCAGTAAGTTTGGAGAATACAAATACTCTAAGCAGCTTAAAGTCCATTGTTAGCTGAGGTACCTAAATAAGGCATGGGAACCTACAGTGCATTATGTAAAATTCAAAAGTGTAAAGACTGATATTTTTAATAAAAAAAAACTTCACCCATCTGCCATTTATTACTGTACACTCTCATTTTTATTATTGCCATCAGTCATCTCCTCTTTTGACTGTGCTGAAGAACAGTGATAACAGTGATTAGAAATAACAAGAGATTGATGCAACATTATAAATACACACTGTTTTAGTTGTAGTGGACCACATCCTGGTTACCAGGCAGATGTTTGCTTTCTGCTAACACACAGTAAATGCATACCATCTAAGCCAAAATGGGGGTCACTTCCTACACTGCCTCCTCCAGTATCAGAAACTTCAAAGCAGCAAAGCCAGCTCTGTGTCTGCAAGATTCCCTACCAGTCTGCCCAAACTGTCTCTACCATCCCAAGGAGCACAGCAGGTTCTGCCTTGTACCCACTGCCCCACAAAGAGCCTGGGAGCTGCTCCACAGCACACTGAGCCTGCAAATAATCCCAGATGCCAAGACCTCAATGTGTTCTTGATGACATCTGGGACATGCTGGCATGTCATCCCCATGTTTAAGGAAATGCTGGAGTGTCTCTCTAAATGCAATATGGTCACGGAGTCTATAACATGCCCCCATACTCTACCACAAGAACAGCTGTCTTTGAGTAATTTTGATTGAAACAAATTCATTTGAAGCCCATATCAGCAAAACAAAAGGTACAGACTTCCCCAAAATCCCCTAACAAACTAGACAGGTTCTTTTTTGGATGCTAAACATTAAGAGGCAAGATATAAATGTGACAGTCAATGCTTTTCTCAAGTTTTATGTCAGACAGGTCTAAGGATTGCACATGCAGTATAATTGCTCATGAAGACACTATAGTGATCTAATAGTTAAACCCAAACATTTACACTTAGCTTTTTTATTTATTAAGGAAATAATAATTAAAAATAACATTTTTAATGAGAAAACTATTGCCAAGGACTTGATAAAATAAATCATCAAAATAATTAAGATTAATTCATATTCTTGAATCCATAATTAATTGGGTGTGTTTCCAATAGTATTTACAATAATATTGACAATGGCTGCCTGAGAATGGCAACTTTTAATGCCAGTATACGTCTAGAGGAAAATGTCCCTGCTCCTAGCACCAAGGACTGGAACTAGGTGATCTTTAAAGTCCCTTCCAACCCAAGCCTATCTATGTTTTTGTGAAAGGACTAAGTATTAAAATAAAGACTCTGTTGACTAACATTAGTCACTTTCATATCACTCTGTATGTACCATTTCCCTCTCAATTTTTTTTTCTGATACCTATGGCTAACTTGTTACGATGTTCATTAAGCAAAACTTACTTGCAAAAAGGTATAATACATTTAGATTAATGAGCTGGGGGAACACAACTAGATTTTTTACTTCTACAGCCTAACTGCAGTGTATTACAGTAGCGAGGAGACATTACAATTGTTCTATTCTGTTCCCAAAGATTACACTTAGTATTCCTGAAAGAGACATTGCACAGAAGTATCTAAACCTAAATATTTTATCTTACTCTTGATAGCAACTAGCTTTAATACCTTAACCAATTTTTTCAAACAACATAGAAAATGTTATAAAAAGCAACAATAACTTCTTCCAAAATCTGGTATTTATTTTAAAAAAATTTCACACACTGTCTATAAGGTTGAGTACCTGACTATACAAGATCTGTACATTTGAGTATAACAATTTTGTAAGTATCTTACTACACCATAGATTTGAAAGACAGCACCTAATACATTGGAATAATGTGAAAGAAATGAGGGGTCATGTTCTCTAATGTGGCCAAGCTCTGTGCAATTGGTGCATTATGCTGTCTTTTGGCAGAAGTGAACTGAGCCACTTCCTTTTCGTTAACTGCAGCCATAGGAACTGTGCAGCTATTCCCAGCTTATCTAGCCTCAGGGGTTCTTGAGCATGACCCTTTACAGAGGCCTCATGAGTAACTGGTATTTCTATATCCTCCTAGAAGGATCTAAAAACCCTCAAATCTAAGAAGGTATGGACAGATGGCACAGGATTCTCTAGTCACTACATGAACAAGTCAGTCAGGTGCAAGACAGCTGTAGCCAGAAATTTTACTGAGGTGCTTTTAGCACTATTTTAACCCAATAATCTTAGGCACAGCACTTCACACACTGAGTTCAGAATTGCAGCACAGTCAGAAGTAACTCCTACCTGCCTATTACACATTTATAGACAAACCCTACCAAAAGCAGAACTCTCATGGATTCATTTTCAATATTGCCATAGAGCCAAGGATCTTACCAAATAGAGGTAATGTTGAGATGTAAATATATATGATTCCAATTTTAATTCACATTTCATCATTATCACTAGAGGAAGAAAGAGGTTGAGTGTTGAAAAAACAAGTGCTTCAACTCCTGGCTCAACTTTCTGCCATCAATTCCTCATATGCTAACTAACTAGAATAAAATCTCACACCTCAGTCTCAAATGACAGATAAAAACCACAATGTAAATTATCCAAAAAAGAACTCTGTTCCACCAGATTTCTGTCAGATTATATAATATATTAGGTCTAAACAAGAGAAAGTGTAATATCCAACTTGGATGCTGTACAGCCACGTTTCAATCCACCAGAGCCATGGAGACAACGCTATCCCACCTGTTGTAGTACAAACACTTCACATGTAAAACTGAAACATTCTAGAAATCAAATAGAATGTATGCTGCTAGAGGTATTCGAGAGTTACCTTCATAAACTCCACTTTTTCTATTCATATGAATGTATACACACAAATAACTATTTGCACACACTATATATAACATACTACACACTATATAAATATACATCCACATATCAGCTATGTAAAAGTAGCTTGAGGAATCCATACATTTCCTATTCACTTTTCACAAAATCATTTTAAGTTTAGGTCAAAAAATAATATGCATTTTCTGTTTTGGTGTGTTTTATCTTCTAATTTCCATATTTAACATGAAATGCCCACACTAAACAGAACTGGCCTTTTTCAAGAAGAACCAGAGCAGTGTTACAGCACAGATTTTTCAGAAGTGAACTGTAGCATAATACAACTAATATGCATAGAGCACACTCTCCCAGGATTAGTATTCTCCTTCCAGAACAAGGGAGGCCCACTTATTCAGCTGACCTCCCATCCTGAGAGGTATTAGGACTCCTCCTCAAACTACCGAGTTTCAATCCTGGCATAACTCCAGTACTGCACTCGTTTCATAAACGTGCTTTCAGAGCCAAGACATCTGCGTACTTCAGTGACATGCAAGTTATAAAAGGAGTGTTTATATTCAACTTCAGCATAATGTGAAAGTTTAGCAGCCACAAGACAGCTTTATACAGTGACTGGACGTTACTTAAAGGCTTCATTGTACTTCCAATGACAGTACTCAGCAAAATAACTAGAACCCTATAAATTAATTACACTTTCTTCTAATAATTACTAAACTCTCCTGGGTTTACAAATAAGGTGGCCCAAGCATCAGGAAACATGGCAGGAAGCCCAGTGACTGATTTAAAATTTATCCCTACTGACCAGTACTTCCCACTATCATTGTTCACTGCAGGAAACAAGAAAGTAAGCTTCAAATCATACAATATGTAGCACTGCAGCTGCTGAGCTGTACAGCTTTCCGAGTGTGCTCTGTCCCAAGAGCCAGTTCTCTGATGGGATAACTCGATGGAACCAAACTTCTTTCATGCCCATGAACCCTATTTCTGATATGGCATTTAAACCCTTCATTTCTGCCCCCTTATTGTTATTCTTCCTACATATACCATTCACTCTGGCAAGTTTAATGTATATTCAACCCTATTTCCCAGGGTTTGAAAGGAATGAAAAAATTCAGTAGTTTCAAATAGTCTTTCAGACAGTAATGGTAACATACTGTGTGCCTACAGGAATTACCTGTTTTCCAAATAAAGCTGGACACTCCACAAACAACTTTTAAATGCACTATTGCAATCTTCATAAAAAGCCACTGCTATGAGCTTAGAGTGCAAATATGTTTTATCATCATCACCATCATCTGAATCTGGATGGAAAAGTCACAGCTGTTAACAGTGATACCTAGACAAGATACCATACTAGAGAAAGAATGCATGCGTAAGGATGAAAGAAAGCATCTGAAAAAAGCACCATTTGTACTTAATCTTCCATGGAACATGTTCCAACAGTCCTAGAAAAATTCTGCTCGCTCGTCATGTTGCTTTTCTCTAATGCTCCTGCTCTCACTTGCTAAAAATTTCTATTTTAGATTCTTAAATACTTTATTTAAATCCATAGTGAAATGTGTAGGGTACACCCTTAAATAAGTGAAGAATGGAGTGGCATCAGGGCCTTAGTAATTCGACAGAGTAATTTACATAACATTTGCTGACTGTAAGTTACTATGTATTTTAGCATTACCAATCATACCTCCCTACTCTTGCTTCTCCGTTAAAGCTTTTAAGGAGAGACTGTGACTTTGAGCCATTTGCACTAACAAGAAGAAAAGCAGAAGTGTGCAGTACCAGTTTGGAAAGCCTTACAGATGCTTTATTTCCTCAGAATGGCTGAAAAGCACATTCACCTTCTCCCTTTCACCTTACAGATTCCCACTGCTGTTTGCATCTTCCCATGACTTTCTGTAGACATACCCCACATTCCCTGTTTGGTGGTGTTCACACTCCTCTGCATAAATTTCCTTTCACAGTACACATTCCCTTCTACTCCAGAATTAATATATATCCTACATACCACATTCTATCTCCATAACCATTTACACTCATGGAAAAATATCTGAAGGGAAGAAACAGGCCTGACATATTTAACACAAATTGGGATTTCATCACTTTTATCAGTTAACATATGTTTAAAATTTAAGATTTTCATTGTAATTCTTAGGAAACTAAGAATTTAAATTCAGCAAGGATCAAATAAATAGTTTTTTTCAGATGTTTTACAAATTAATACAAATCTGGCAGGTCTCAAGTTTTTTCCTCCTCGCTTCACTGATCGTCAGGCAAGATAGTAAACTTTTTCCACAAACAATGCAATAAAATCCCCATCTTAAATGTGTAATTCAGCTCCATCTTAATGGCTCCTTAAAATGTTTTATGGCCTTTCTAGATATGTCCAATGCTAAAGCAAGTGTAAATAAATTCAGAATTCTTTGAGAATACAATATTTAAATACAGTACATAAAGCTTCTTTTGTGAGGTTGGGGTCAATACTCAATACATTATGTTTTCTGAGACAGCTCTACTGCCTCCTTTTCATAAAGCCTTACTTGTATAAGAGGGAAAAAATGCCTTTTCCTGTCAAAGAGCTCATCTGCTAGCACTGTAATGAATACGATTATTTTTAACTACAAGATGAATGTAGTGTGAAATGAACACAGGTATCTATGATCCTCCCAGCTCTAACAGCAGTTGTGTTATGAATATTTAAATAAACATCTGGATTCCCTTTAGAATTTAGCTGGAAAGGGAATGCTATACTGAGAACAGAGAATTGAGAACAAGGATTCAGACATCCCTCTGATGCAAGAAATTGTTACATGATTCCTCTCTCTAATGAATATAAAAACATACCTGAATAACAGCTTGAAAAATATGACTAAGAAGTGCAAGTTTTAATATTTTCATTTTGCAGAATATTTAGCAATTTAAAATCTCAATGCAAAGCCACAGTATTAAAACTTTCCAGTTGAATTTATGAAACCATTCAATTTTTGAGCCATTTAATTTTGTGTGGTTTGAGCTTGAGATAGTCATGCTATCAATATGAACAATACAAAATCATTTAAAACCCAAAAATATCAAGAGTGGAAAATAACATTTTAAGTTCTTAATTTCAAAATGCTACCTTTCCAATTTCCTCCTTTAGTATGTATTTGGAAATACAAATCACTTTAGATTTCCAGATGAACAAGAAATATTCACATATGCTGCATACAGAAGAAGTTTGAATAGAATATTCTGGCAACCACAAATAATTGTGAAGCCCTGGAAACCGGCTAATACTAATTAACAGGCCAATTTTAGTGATTTGGCATTTTCTAATGAAACAAATACTCCATCAAAAAAGGTAAAGCATTCCAGAGAAGGGACAGTATTCTCCAGAATAATGAATAATGCATAATGCTGTATGCATAGTAAAAGCATAAAAAAGAGAAGTATAGTGTGGCAGTAAAGGATAGTAGAAAATAATTAAAGCATGAAAGAGACATCTACAGTAGACATTCAGGATGCCAAAAAGAAGTGGCTCCTGGACATCTAGATTTGTAGGCGATAAAAGACATCAAATTAAATAAAAGTGAGGAAGAAAATACAATGCAAGTAATAACATTACTTCCCATTTACACTCAAAATCATAAAACTGTAGAAGAAAATACAATTAAAGTAATAACATTACTTACAGCTTAAGCTCAAAATATTTTAGTAATTATTCTTTTCAGATGACAATCTGTGCTATGAAATCAGTGCCTTAAGTATGCTTTCAATATTACAATAACCTTGAGGTGGAACAAGACATCCATTCTGACAGTAGCATTAGCTTTAAAAAGAGTGATTGTAGAGTACAGTTTCTCCTACTGTTTCAGCTATAAGGCTCTCTATAGTCAGTACATATCTGAACAGTCTCAGTACTTTTCAGTTTACCTTTTGCTTCAAGAAAAAAAACAAACATAAATCATAGCAAACCCTCAGCAAAGCTCAAGTACTCCCAAATTTCTTCCTGGTCCACCTTAGTTCAATTCTTCTAGCAGTGCTCTCCTGCTTCCTCATAATTTACTAAGAGTCCTCACAAAGACTGTTTTTGCACCTCTGCCACATTGGAAAACAGACATTTTCATTTAGTTGAACATCATTCTTCATCACTCTTCCTACTACTTCTTACCCACCCACAACCTTGTAATGTGAAATTTGTGAAGACATGGAAAATTCCATTTTCTTATGCTCCAGGTTTACAATTTCACTGCTAAAATCAACCAGTAGTTAAAATGGATGATAAAACAGGAGTCACATGTGGATCCCAAGTTGCATTTGAAGGAATACTCAAAATTGCTAGAAGAGAGCATGCCATGAGAAAAATTATCTAACATAGTCCATCAAGGGGTTTTTTTACATCTCAAGGTTGAAAGTCACAGATTAATCTGCCAATCTGGTATTTTTTCCTAATGTTTACACTGCTCTAAGCCTATGACTTTGGAACCCTTGACCAGAAAAGTGTAAGGACCAAAATTAAACAATCCAACCTGGTAGAAATATTACTTTCAAAACCTACTAAAATACACAGTGAAATGTTGATGCCAAAACAGTATTTGTCCCTGTTGCTGGATTTTTTACACTTTTTTTTTAATTACTGGTGAGGTATTGTCTAGAAAAGTACTTTCTTCCTATAGTTCTCAGTGCTAGTGAGACTAACAAAGATCGATCTTAGCTCAAGGGAGGTATGTAAGTGTGAAAGGTTGTTAATTTTGGGTAAGAATATAAGAATTTAGGAAGACTGAAGGCCAGAGAAATGTAGTAGGGACTGTACTTGGGATAAAAGATGGGTAAAGGTGACACTGAAGAGAGGAAGAGGATTTGGAACTTTCAGACAAAATGAGGCAAGTTATTTTTACATGTACAACTTCATCTTAGTTTTTAAATCATCCATGGAGGCCTAGAACTTATTTAAAGCAGGATTGGGTATTCAGATTTTGTATGTCGTGATTGGGAGGGAAAGCAGGGGGGAGGGGAAGACCATGATTGTGTTGTGTGGCACAAACCCCTTGGCCCCTGGACTCATGGAACCAACGCATTGTGCAGAGGAGCCTGTTGGCAGCTCTATACCAGCAATTGCATCACTTGCACGGCCTTGTCTTTACCTGAACATGTAGCAGGGCCCCTCAAGAACATCTCGTTCCATTTCTATTGTGGAAATCTAAAAGAGTTGTTTGTTGGTTTTCCTAGATACTCCTTTAATAGCTGAAATGACCAAAAGGTTCTTTTCCACAGGGGATGTCTGCCCAGCACACTGCACATAGGTTGGAGGTGGTGCTGGGGTTCCCAGCATCTCAAGGGATGCTTTTTACAGTGTGTGAACAGCATTGTGAATGATGCCTTATGGAGTGCGAGTGCCTTTTTTACTGGGAGCAGCAGCTTCAAGCACAAAACATCACCTCATGTCTCTATATCTCTACTGCTGGCTCAGCACACTGCAGCTGGCAAGACCATGGGGCTTTACAGTAGCTCCTGCTACCCACTAAAGACTTTGAAAGCCTTAAGAAAAAGGATCTAATTGATGCTCTGTATCTTTATCGTGGGCCCTTTACAGAGGGGTTAAAGCACGGCCCTAGGAACTGTGATTCCAGGTCCCAACCCTCCTTAATTCCTATTAAGCTCCCTAGTCATCAGGATGAAAAGATCCTGGAATGGCACTCACCAAAGTTGGACCCAAATGAAGGAACACAAATCTTATAATGCTAGAAATAAAATTAATACAAACTGCAAGACAGTGAGAAGAAATATCTTATAATCCACTGAGCTCTTTGGCTATGGCATATCCTACTCCAGCCAGACTAAATTCTTTCCCCATAACTGTGCTATTCAATGGAATGCATTCAGATGTAACTACTATTATGAAGGTCAAATACCACACAAGGTATTATAAAAATCTTTTTTCCTCATACACTGGATAATATCAGGTATAGGGGGAGGAAATACCCTGGGGAGTGGGTTTCACTGATTACTGAACCAGCCAGATTGAGCCTCTTCTCTGGTTTTTGCATGCAAATAGATTTATCCTATACTGTTTTAATTAGGATTTTGATTAATTATTAAAAATAAGTTGTTATAATTGTCTGACATCATATATGAGCATGCTGCAATTAATGGATTATTGTAAGCACTCAGTCATGTTTCTGACAAAATGACTAAAAATACATTAGGCAATGAATTAAAGTCTATCCTACAAAAACTATGGTAAAAGCAAAGAAAACATGAATATGTGAGCTTTTATTGAAATACAAACTTACCCAGATTTTCTATATTAAATCTACTCAACATCTCACACACGCAATTTTACTACAAATTAAGACATGACAACACAGCTGTAAATAATAACTGAGTTTTCTCTACTTCACAGTCATTTAAGCTCTGAAAGGTGTTTTATTGACATAAGTTCCAGGATGCACATCTCCTTTTCAGAGAAACAGAAAAAGATCTGCATGTTGTCCCAAAGACAAGTGTCTTTGGGAACATCTAGAGACTGTTAAAGAATGCTTGCCTAGCTCTCCAAAAGGCTGAGAAAGCCAGAGATTTTGGAATTTTGTGTGGAAATTCCTACCTGATCCCAGAAATCTGGAGCATAAGGGAGAAGGATTGGGAAAAGACTGTACAAGAATGTGAAAAGATGTTTGGGTGGAAGCAAAACAAGAGAAGGAGGAGAAAATAATGGGATCAGAAGAGAGCAAGGAAATACCCAGGGCAAGCCCCAGCTTCAATAAAGACCATTGTACAATCCTACCTCTCGGAATAAGCACTCATTTTCAACCAATTTCAAAAAATAATCACCCTCCCCCATCATCACCATTTAAAAGCAAAACTTTTGGCTTCTATTCCTTTTGTGTACTCTTCCTTGACTATTGAATATATTCCTTTCGTCCCTCAAGCTGTCTTTCATCTTGTTTATTCCTTAAAAATTAGACACTCTTTGCCACCCTCACCTCATTCTTTTCAAAACTGTGGATCTGGTTGCTTTGTGAGATTCCCATTTCCCCAGCAGACCTCCCGCCTTTGTTCAGGCTCTCCCTGTACACAAAGATTAAAAAATTCCAAAGAAATACAGTTTCACAGATGCCAACCATTTCTCCTTCATGACGTATCTACCTTAAAGCAACGGATTTTCTCTTTTTTAAAGTATTCATGCCAAGAAAGACTGTTTCCTTGTTTATGCAGCTGTTTCAAACAATGAAAACATTTGAGAAAAAAATATTCTTCAAACTTCTAATTTTACTTCCTTCTTATTCCACATCACAAGTATTGAGGAACTACAATATTTTTAAATCAATCTTCGTCAACCTCTCTAAAGCTTTCAATTTATTATGACCTAGATTCTCAGAAAAGTCTATGGAGAAGTCCATTTTTTCAGAACAAAAAAATAGCCAAATCTTAAGTATTCATGTAAGCACACCAGGCCCAAATCAGTCAGTCAACCAGTGGGTTATTGTTGAATCTGATGCATGTTGGGCTGGGCCCATTGCACATGAAAAAAGTTCTTGTACTAAATGATAAAGAAGCAAATATTAACGATATAAATGAAACACTTCTTCTTTTGTACTAGCATTAGGCCAACCTTCAGTAATCTTAACCATGGTGAGCAGTTGGATTTGGCACATATTTAAATCAGCTCTGCACAGAACAATTTACATGATCAAAATTGTACCCACAGGATCATACATGTGGACCAAAATGCCAGACTTTTTTTATCTGAAGGCTGTTTTTAATTCTGCTCTTGCCATTTTTTCAATATGATGGGTTTAGTCATTTGGCTCTTCTAAAGGCATTAGCTACCAGGAAAACAAAGACGTAATAAAAGAACCCAAAATAAACCTGTTCTGATATACTTTCTGCCTTTCACAATTTGGCTTTATAGGTCTACAGTACACTTAGAATTCTCATTTCTTTGGAGGGAGGAAGGAGAACAAAGTCTGAGTGGTATCAATAAGGTGCTACAGTTCACTCTCTCTTGTCACTGAATGTGAAACAGGATCTCAACCACAGCAGAATTTGCTGTACAAAGACTTCATACAAGATTACCACTGCAGAATTCAGCATAATGTTGGCATTGCTAATGGGATGAAACTAGAACAGTATGAATAATACATTATACATACCAATCAATGTTACACTGTGAAAGGCTGATGGAAAATAAATACTCTTCATGAACACCAAGGAAGAACTTCCAAACACAAATATTTTATGATTATTCATTTATTATCTTTACTAGATGAAAAAAAATCAGCTGAGTGACAAAAGTGTAAAAGCAGCATAAATGTTGCTCTCTCTTTACCAAATATTTATTATTTCTTTAAAGCATGACTAGCTCTGTACTTGCTGGGAATTCTTCCCCTCCCCCCTGCTTTCCCTCCCAATCATGACATACAAAATCTGAATGCCCAATCCTGCTTTAAATAAGTCCTAGGCCTCCATGGGTGATTTAAAAGCTCCTCCATGGATTTAAAAACTAAGATGAAGTTGTACATGTAAAAATAACTTGCCTCATTTTGTCTGAAAGTTCCAAATTCTCTTCCTCTCTTCAGTGTCACCTTACCCATCTTTTATCCCAAGTACAATCCCTACTACATTTCTCTGGCCTTCAGTCTTCCTAAATTCTTATATTCTTACCCAAAATTAACAACCTTTCACACTTACATACCTCCCTTGAGCTAAGATAGATCTTTGTTAGTCTCGCTAGCACTGAGAACTGCAGGTGGAAACTGTTTTCCTACACAATACCTTACTTCAAAATTGTCTGCAGCCACCTCTCCCAGGGGTTTCACAAATCCATCCAAGGTTTAGATCTCCTTCTCTATTGCCCCACAACCTCAAGAACAATCAGACTCTGTGCAGATCATAAATACCCCCTGCTAGTTGCAGTGCTTGGAAAAGTAAAAAGAAGGCTGCAAAGGTTCTCATATCATGATAACAAAGACATCTCTGTATTCCAGGGCCTTGAAACTCTCCTATTTCCCTGCATGCAGTTCACATGCTATAGTAGAACTGTTAAGTCCAGGGGCATATAGTTTGTATCATCATTGAAGCAAAAAGACACAGGCACATCATATTCTCCTCTTGTTATCATTCCACCTTCTTTTTTCCTATCTCAAAAAAACCCAGTGAGCGTATTCTTTGTAGACACTTCCTCAGAACATTCTTCCCATTTGCTTAATTTTTGAAATCTTCATTTCACTTACAGAAAGTGGTTCTCAAAGACTAAAGACTTCATCACACAATAATTTCAGAACCAACCTACCAAATCCCATCATGATAATTATCAAGGGGTAATGATTATCCCACAGACTCCTCAATAATAAAGGCTTTTATTACTATGTTCAGGCTCATTATATTATTGATGTTATTCTTTTCAATGATACATCTATATCAGCCACCTGAAAACTCTGCAAGTTTTTCAGACTGTGATTTCATATCTACAAGTGGTCTTCCTAGCAGAATTCATGAAGCAACCAGCACCTGAAAATAGAAATAAAAACTACCTACATAGAAAGTCCATTCTGCTGGCAGATACACAGATGAGCCTGCCAGAAGGCAAAGTCAAAGGCCAGTTCCTGACTGTAGTCAGTGCCAATTAAAAATATTCATTTTTACAGTATTAAAGCAATGCTTCTGTAAAACAACATAGTTTTTGTCTGCATTCAAACACTCTATTCTAGATCTTTGCTTCTTTCCAAATTTGAATCAGTAAGTAAAAAATAAGTAAAAAATCCATCAGTGTGAAGGTACCCATTATGCTAGAAAAAGAAAGAGAAATACTGTATTAGACTGTACAGTATTTGAGGCAATGATTGGTAATTTAAGTTTGGACTGCCCATAGAGAAAGGTTCCAACTTGAGTGTGGTCACAGTGTGCTACCACAAAAGAAATGCTAAGAGTCAAAGAATAACATAGAGCAGACCTAAAATTAGTTATTGCCAAATGTCCCACACTATTTGGAGAGAATTTTAAACATTTCTTCGTGAACCTTATGGCCTGTATTTGTTGACCACTTTTTCTTTAGTTTACCAAAACTAACAATGTGCTTTGTAAAATTAAGTATTTCTTTCACAGGAATAATGGCCTGTTCCAACAATCACATTTTCTCTTTAGTGAGTGATTCTTAAATATATTCCCCCTTGTCTTCTTGCAAATAAAATCTTTACAAAGCTAAGGCCAGAAAAATACCAGATGATCTTTGCACCATTCTTGCTCTGTTAAGTTCTTCTGGTATGGGAAAGGTCAGTAACTAATTCCCTTCAGACTACAGACCGAGACAGATCCAAAAATTTAAACAAAAAACAGTACTAAAAGCCAATACATGAACAAAATTCATCTTATTGTGTAACAGCTTTCCTAAATACCTCCATGTTCTTATCATTCCGGCCCTCATCCTCACCCAAGGATACCAGAGCTGGTAAATTCAAAACTTGGTTAGGATTTGGTGAACTGAAATGGCAAGATCTTCAGGGGGAAAAGAAAAAAGAAAAACTTTATTCTGTGCTTGCAGAACATACAATACACTGGATGCCTTGAGACTAACTAGAGTCTGTAGGCACTAAAAAATTTTAATTGCTTCACACTATATGGAACAACCTGATCAGAAACAAACACAGGAATTTCCAAATTTAACAGAAACTTTTTTTTACTGCCTTCAAGAGATCCAAAGTCACAGCAGAAGAAAATCATTCAGCATATCACAGAGGCTGTTACCAACAGCTGCTAGAGGCCAGAGGACACAGAGAACTAGGAAACTGTTGGTTGCAGAAGACTGAAATGTTGGGATAGCCTCCTAAAAGCCCTGATCTGATCTCCCTTCAAACATCCCTACCCCTCAGCACAGCAACATCAGTTTCTCCATACAATACTTCTTCCACTGTGAACTGGGGAATTGTCCTCATCTGACCAGCAAGGAGGACAGGGAAGGGATGGGTGCAACAAACCCTGCACTTCTACTGGGCAAAAGTGTCAGGGAAGGGCCACTGGTGGCAAGAGGGGAAGGAGACCTGCTGATGGATCGGAGGCAGACTGTGGGGGTGATGGGTCACCAGTGCCCACAAACAACTAGATGGGGATCCCAGCAGATGCACTCATCCTCAGTCTCTCATTTGACCTGCTCATGTTGATTAATGAGCTGAGAATGAACTCCCCGGGAACAGTTCCCACTTTAACTTTGGCAGTGTAAGGCATTTTGAAACCCAGGATCAGGAGGACCAGGGGATCGGGCCGCAACCCAAACAGTGAAAACATAAGCATGCTTACAGCTCTAAATCCATATTCTGACATGGGAACAACACTAGAAACTACCAGTAAAAAAACTATGGCTTGATTCAAATTACATTAATTTTAACAGACAGGTTAAGGAAAACCCCATTCCTTTGAGATTTCTTAAATATTTTATACATCCATTTTAATTTTCAATTTTGGAATATACGTATTTAGCTAAGAAAATACTGAATATGTCACTCAAACTCATCAACATGTTTTCAGACTAAATTTCTTCTTTTCGGTTTCTGAAAAGGGTCCAACGTTATAAAAAACTATACTTTAAGATGGTGTTTTCACTTCTTCTATATTGCTGCTATCCAGCCAAGTTTTGCCTATATATAAAAAAGCACCCTTAAGTGAGTTTAGACATGCAGACACAGGGAACATGCAAGAATCCTTTGGCATCATTGGGAATTCCCTCTCAAGATTTCTCAAAGATTGACTCAAACTGTATGTATTACCCAGACACTCAATTTGCTTACTACTCTTACTTACATTTTGGAGGTTACAGTAACTAGATAATCTTTTTTTAATGAGATCAATTAAATTAAGGTTTTAAAAGACTAAAGAAAAATATTTGCATGTTATGGTAAAACAAAGACAAAAACCATTAGACTTGCAAACTTCTACGCAATTATACAGGTAAAAAAAAACACCCAAAAAACATAGAAATAAATATTCGTAGTTAAAATTATAAAAGGTAGGGGAAGCTAATACCTTAAGCATGGAGAAGAAGGCAAGAATCCTGAATTGTAGTTTCAACTCTTCCGTCAGATTGCTGTCCAGCCTCAGATAAAGTACTAACCAGGAGCATTTATCTACCTACAGTTTGAAGCTCTGCTTCTACTTATCAGGGATGTCTGAGATATCTTAGAATTTATCTAATCATATATTAACACCTCTTTAATGACAATTTTCCTAAAAAGGTCTATCAATGTTTCAGAAGGAAAAAATAGCAGAAAAAAATTAACTAGACTGCAACCTTCTTACACATTTCCTCCATAATTTGATATTTTATGTATGATGGGCTCCTTATCTAAGTTCTTTTTTTGTAACATACCAACTCTTGACAGGAAAGCCAAACATATTTACAATATTTGTCTTTTGCTGCACTCTGCTGGAACAATCCATTTTTCCACTGAAAGCAAATCTGTTCTATACACAAAGCAAAAAATAAAAGAGAGAGGCAAAAATCTGGGCAATTTACTTCTTGTAAGAAGTGTACTCTTTTGAAGCACATATATTGTCAAACCAGAATTTAGACATTTAAAGCCATATTTAGTTCACCTAATGAAGTGGCCAATTTTCAGTGTTAGAGCATCCAAAACACTCCTAGATAGAACAGAAGTAAAGAGGGTCCCCCAAGTTCAGAATAAAACTACAACAAATTGTCTCAATAAGGCACAGAAAAGCCTCTTGAAACAGAGATTGGAAGAGCCTGGATTTGCAAATGCATCATGTTAGCTATCCTTCACCTGACACACACGCTATTCTGAAAAGACAACACATGCACAGACAGCTGGCCCTCTCCATTTGATCCATAATCAAAATACAAAAAAAAAAGGAGACAACATAGGTTATTATAACATTCACAGAAAATAGGATATGACTTTTAAAAAGATACGGCAATTTTTTAAATGAAATGTTACAATTCAGTCGCATTTCGATTTCAATTTTAAAAAATGAATAAACTTATCTGGGCTAGAGAACAGACACCAGCTTGTGCTAACAATCAGAGCTATCAACTCCCATGATAATTCATCCTGGCTGAGGACCTGCTCCAGAACCACCAAAACATACTACACAAATCAAATGTGACCTCCTACTAGAAAAATGCACCTGTGATTTAAACAAAGTGTTCTGACTTTTCTTCTTTCCTTCCCCCCTCTCTCCCCCCTCTCCTCTCTCCAAAGAGTAAAAACTTCACAGTAGCCATTGACTTCCAAAAAAAGAGGTTTTTTAAGGGGAAGTAAATATCACAGGTGCAACTGAACAGAAATATCACAGGCATGTTCTTGCAGTCCTCCAAGGGCAATGAGGAAAAGCCTTTACTCTCAGACCTTGGGTGTCTTGGGTGTTCCAAACACTCATGTTGGCACCAGTCCCCAGACACAAAGCATGCTTTTCAATTTTACTAATACCTGCTAAAATTGTATCTTGGCATTTTTGCTTGTAAAGAAAACTAAGGAATGACCCTTCTTAATGCTTTGTAATCCACATAAATCTCAAAAACTCTTCTCAGAGAAGGGTTTCCACAGAGCTTTTTTCAGTTTTGTAAAAAATAATTACATATATATATAAATAAAACAGCCTCTTAGGCAGTCACTGCCTTTACAGACTGACTTGCTACATTCAAACCCAAGAATAAATACAGACAATAAGCAACAAATCACTCAAACCTTTGCATGAATAGTGAAGTAATGGTTTCAGAGCTTATTGCTAGAGAATGTATAAAGAGTCACAAAAAACAACATACAAAAAAGTTTTGAGAGAAACTATCTACTTCTAAAGTTGAAGTACTTCACCCAGAATTGGACAGGCCAACCAGTTTCCCTGTAAATGCATTGCTGGTATTCCCCCTACCATTTAACTTTTTTTGAGAAAAAGTTTAATATATTCCAGGCATTAAAACTGATTTTTACAGGAACAAAAGTATACGCTAGAGGGAAAATGTTCATCTGCTCCACAGAATCAAAAACATATGAACAAGATGAAGACTTGCATCAATGTGTTTTGTCCATTTGGCCCTCTTGCCTTTGTTAAAAATAAAGTCAGGGGTATTACAACCATGCACATAAATAGAGAGTTATATTTCAAACTATAACCATGCCAGTCTGCAATTTTTAACCTACAATGTAAGAAAATATATGGGAAGAATGGGTGAAGCAACTTTTTGGAGACACTGGCTTCCAAAAGCAAATGGACAGTGCAGACAAGAATTTAATAACTAGATAAGGAGAGCAGTAGTTAGGTACTGGGTAGGAATCAAGTCAGAGAGAAAAATCTGTTGTAAACAGGCTTCCACTACTGTGGATCCTGAGGACAAAAAAAAAAGTAAAACAGGAAATTAAACAGGATGCTTGGCATATGACAAGGAGTTTGACATTATTGAATTCTAACTGATTGCAATTATAAATTATAACCTCTTCCAATGGTTTTACACAAATCAAAAAATAGCAAAAGACAAAGAATGAAAAGCAAAAAACACAATCTAGTGGATGCGAATAAAATATTGAAGATTAAGTCATCCTGCAAGCTGATAATTTCTGCAGTATAATTTCTGCATACAATAGAAAGAACAAAGATAAGTTATCTTTAAATTTGTCAGAAAAGACAACTCATCCAATGTTTTAATGAATACTATTTCCTTGTGACTCTGATCAAACAATACAGCCTTCCTCCCAAAAGGAGGTAAAAATCTGAAATACAGCTATTAGGAGCCAGCAAGTAATCTGCTTCATATTTGCTTCCACAATAAAACCAGAAATTTACTGTACGAGATGCTTATAAAAGCTAAAAGGAACAAATGTAACTAGAAGACACAGAGCATGTTGAAACACAAGTCTTTTTCAAAATACTTATTTTAAGACAGACTTTCTATTACCTATTGAAATGCAACAGACAGCTAAGGAAATGTTTATTAAGGAGAGATGAAAAAATAAGGAAAATTCAAAGAAGTTAAAGCACATGAAGTAATTTTCTCCACTCTGAAATCCTAAACATATTACAACTGAGGCAAGGGCTACTGTTTTCTTTAACATGACAAATCTATTTAGCTAGCAAATATTTAACCAGTAGCTAGAGGTTGCTCTTTAAGTACTAAATAATGAGATGTAATTAAGGTAGCAAAGGCAAAAGGTTACTAATTTAGAGCATTTCTATGGAGTAGTGTTTAAATTATAGGTTTTATACAAAATGCATGGGCCAGTGCACAAGAAAAAAAATCCAATTTTAACGGAATGCAGAACAAATTAACATTTTAACATTATAATACTACTCAATTGTATAATGGGATTTTGCTAAGTGTCACAGAACAGAAAATAAAAGTAACACTCCAAGGTATGCTTGTTAACCTCTTCAAGCTAAATATATTACAAGCCTACTGACAGCAGTAAATAGACTCATTGTAACATGAAAGACTCTGAATTCAAAGGCCTTTAATATGTGTTGCTTTTTCTAAGTAGACTGGCCTTAAGAATATAAACAATGAACAAGATAAAAATTATGTTATCCATTTCAAATACTTTCAAATTTCCTAAAGGGAAATGGAATGACTCCTTTAAAAATAGCATTTTAAAAAATCCAGTTCCTGTGATATATAATATCTTTTTCCATACTTCTCCTTCCCATATTACAGGAATTTAACTGGCAAGTATAGCCTTCAGCAGCCATACATATAGATTTCTAGGCTCACCAAGAGGCTTTCTGGAAATAGAAGGATTACAGTTATAGTCAAACTGTCAACTCAACATTTCAGGGTCCTTTTTGTCCATCCAACAAGAAATTCAAGCAAACACTTAATTTTAAGATATCTAAATAACACTAAGTCTGTATCCAAAACAAATTGGTAATAAACCAAGAAATTGGCAGCCATAAAACTTTGTCAAAGAACTCAGGATAAGCAGAACGAACAGAACATTCTATTTAATAAAATCATGAAAATGTTATGTCTTTGGTTACGATACTCATCATTACTGTCTTCTTCATTCCTGACTTCTGAACTCCACAGTTCATTGTGCCAAATCTTCCTTCATTAACCAGCTTTCCCCTTTTCACACTGGTTTAAACTATCCATAACAGTATAATTAAAGGCTTCACAGTGTAGACATACTTTGTACAAGTTAGTAGTTAAGCACAACTGAGACATAAAATAGACCTGTTGAGATGCCAGCTGGCAGGAAGAAATGGAGAAGAAAGTTCTTTTCCCTTTTGTTTTTGTCAGTTTACAGATTTAACCAACAGTTTAGCTCCAACATAAACTGCACCTTTTATAAAAAAGGTCTAAATTGGGAGAATGACCACACAAGTTACATTTTTCCACAGAAAGGTAGTGGCTAAAGCAGCAGCTCTGAGCTGACTGCAAGGGGGACACACACACAATGAAACATTTTCATTTTATTTTTTATTGATAAATCACATATACTATTCTTCAATTTTTGTTGTTGTTGTTGTTGAGGAATCCAGTCTACTACTGCACTGCCTCTAGTAAGTAATACCATGCAGAATCTTAACTGAGCTGAACAAGAGTGTGCAGAGCAGGGGACTGAATGTGAGGTCTTATTTCCACCTTTGACATTGGTCAATACAAGTCATTTTGGGTCAGCCATCACCAGTGACTAAATCATATTTCACACCTGCAAGACTACCCAAGAACAACAGAATAGTAATTTAGATACTTATTATATATATGGTAATGGAAATAAGTAGTTGTACAGACTGATGTAAAACATTTTTAGCTTAAGCCTGTAGACAAAATAGCTCGGTATTGCTAGGTTTACAATACCGTTACAACAGTAACCAAATCCGCTTCAATACCCAACTCATACCAACATCTGTAAGCATTACATGAGTAAATAATTTAGTTAATTTGGCCATCAAATACTTATTTCCTGTGTGGTTTTCGGTTTTGTTTTGAGGGGAGGGAGATCTTTTTGTTTGGTTTCACATTTGAATTTGGCATAAAATGCTATTGAATTACATGAATCATGTAGCTCTCCCCCTTAGCATTTATTGTGGGTATAATGAATGCATAACCAGGCATTTCACTGAATCCAAGTATGAAAGTCTGTGACATATTTACTCTGTGAATTTGAAACCAACATATAGTTGACATCCATCCACAACACAAAACTGTTATTTATTGAATATCACAGAAATCAGTCTACTTATCTTGACCTTAGAGCAGAAAATTATCTAGTTCAATGCTATTTCAGCTATCTGAAGGAACTGCACCCACGTACACACTGGTAAAACAAGTACAGTAGCCACCCAAAGGCAAACTACTACAATTACATCCCAAGCCACCAAAAATGCTCTTAGTACAGCAAGCAGAAATCAACCAAAATTGATAATCATATTACAGTAACTTAATTCATCATAGCTGGGCTATTCAATTAAATCGAGAAATTTCACAAAGTTCATGTATAGAAACTCCCAAAGTAAATGCTGTGACTTCTACTAGATATGCTCACTAGCTCTTAGCAATATATTTTTTATGCCTCAAATGCTTCCACACTACAAAATTACAGGGCTGATACAGAAAACTTTCTAGGCAGCATAAATTAAGAGTGTTTCCCTCCTTCCATGAAGATGGTATCAATTTTCTTATTCAAGTTTTGCTTACACTACTGCATAGCACTTCCTTCCTTGCCTATGGAGCACACTTCTCCCAGTGAGACTGTTAATAATTTAAACTTCAACAAGGGTATCCAATAATTCAGATTATCTGATATGACATTTCTTTCAAAGAAATAGAACTTATCGGTATTCCTTTCCTTCGAGAATTGTAGCTAACTGGTTCCATTTTCACTCATTCAAATGCACACATGCTCTTTCAGTTCCTACAGAAAGCCCTCTTACATGGTCTGGTGACCTCATATTAGGCTGACGATACAAGATCTACCACTACAAAGGAGTATTATTTCTTCCCCTTCAAAAAGTCATAAGCTAATGAAACAAATGCCACAAAGTGCCAGAGCATGTTTACTTCACAAGAAGTGACAAAAATCACATTTTACTGTTGCCTTTATACACCAGAGGGTACAATCTGCCCATATGCCCAAGGACTGAACCAAAGTCTGGGGAATCCTTCAATAGGTCACAATGGTCCTATAGGTCTAAAGTGGGAACCCCATCCCAAAAGGAGTGGGCAGAAAAAAAAAAAATAAAAATCACACCTCTGGTCCTTTACCGATTTGAACGGAGCAGTGGGTGTTTAAAGCTGGCTATTCACAGGTTTAAGGGAAGTAATTCAGTAGATGGGGCTGTAGGACACAGCACAGTGTAGCTGGAACCCTCCTGGGTGGAAAACATGACAGACCAGGCTGAATGCAGTCCAGCACACTCCAGTTGTGGCACACTCTGCCATATCTACCCACACATCAACATTTTACTGCCAGTCTCTTTCTCTTGTGATGGCTGTGCTGTTTCCTGCTTTTACATGTGTCTAATTCCCTCCCCCCCCAAAAAAACCACCACCACCTCACTGATAATGTGAACAATTTTACCTATTTGTCCCACAAACTGACTAACCTATCAGAAGACTGTCCACAGTGAAATAAGTAATTGCTACCACAGACCAAAATACAGAAGTGTTGCCAGTAATCCTAATATATGCTTCCTAAGCACAGCTAACTACTTTCAGACATTTTTGGAATACATCTTCTAATAAAAAGGGGCTTTGATGATATTGTAAGTATTCCACTGTTAAATAAGTCTTAAAGAAATAGAAACATAACACTATTTGAACACCAGTAAAATTGAGAATTTTAATTATATGTAATAGCCAACAAGCTGCTTTTAGTGGCTATGAAAAACTACATTTAGCAGAAACAGCAATAAAACAAGAGAAGTTAAATATAACTCCTCCAAGGAACAGCATATTTATTCAAGCCAAAAAGAGCTAATTTATACGACGGGTGTAGCTCTCACTGACATTATCTGGGGAAAATGACTATTATAGGAGAGAGTGTGATATATAGCCTTTGAGTCATGCATGATAAACCCTAATGGTTTTGCTTTGAGGTAAAAGTCCTTACTAATCAAGTAATGAATCATTCCCAAAATGTCAAGTTCCTGAGGCCTTGTGTGTCAGAAGTGCCACTGGAGAGAGAATACTCAATCATTAAGGATCACTTTTGAGATTTTTATCAACTGATTAATAAGCAAGGAAAAGAGTTAAGGGGCTTGAACAAAGAGTTAATGGACCTTTAATGACGTTCCCTGTGTTTTAGTGACATACTATGTTTTATTTGCCACTGGCTACAAACCACCAATAATCCAAGTGCCCTACACATTGCAAATGTTAAAATACTGCAAGGAACAGTACTTTGCCTTTCAAAACATTAGAAAATTACATTTACTTCAAAAATTGTAATGAACACACTTACTTTGTATTACAGAAAATTAGACTGGCTTCCTAATCAGTAGATGGAAAAGAGATAAGGAGAAAAGTTAGAAGAATATATTTTTTTTCTGCAGTACTTTGGGTACCGGACCTGTCAGTATTATCATAGATAGTAGAAATCTGGATTTTATATAGACAATACTAAAAAGACACCCAGGAACAACTCTGAAGACTAAAAGTAAGATACAATGAATTATGAGTATAGATATGCATGTGCACATGTACACGAACACTGATATCTAAGGAGGGCAAAAGCATTTGCCTTCAATATATTTTCCATCTTTGTGCTGAAATCATTATGGAAATATCAAGAGAAATTACTTTATCTAACAGTCTGAAACCTCCAAGGATTACTAAGTTAGAGTATTTCCATCTCCCTTGAATAAAAAACTGTCTAGCCAGAAGTCAGCTCAATCATGTGAGTCTCCAACCAAGAACCAGAAATGACAGACTCAAAAATCAAATGTAAGGATGTCATTTGATAGCTGGGGGAATCTTATTCTGAGAGCAGAAAAAAATGGGAAACAAATAGAAGCAAAGAAAGGGGAAAGGAAGCACAAACATAGCAACGAGATCCAAATCTCTTGCTGAACACATAAAAACTTTGGACCTTCCAAGAGGAGTGGCTCTCTTTCCCACACACCTGTCTGTATTTTTCATGATAACAAGAAAATTGAGGTACACATGCACAATTAAAAAGTCCCTCACAGAATTATAAAGTACTGTGTCAAATACACATTCTTTCAGTAGAGGGGGAATTCAGTACCAGGAACTGGACAAAGCTTGAAGAGCTGTCACCAGCTTGAGTTAATTAGACTCCAGAAAACTCCGAGCAGGAGAGATACAAGATCAAACCTAGAGCATATATCTAGAGACCAAAGGACAGAGCACCTGAAGTACTGCTTGGTACAGTACCCAACAGCACAGGAAAAGACTAAAACAGAGCTGCAGTCACAGGATTCTCCTGCTGAAAGACAGGAGATGGAGAACCATCCCCATCTAGGAGCCACATTGCCACATTTGTGCAGAACTACAGGAAGGTGTATAAATACACCTTTTTGTTTGACACAGATGTAAAGACTCCAAATGGCATCACATTCACATCCAGCTGATGCTGAATGCAGGTGAAGCAGATGTGTGACAATACCTCTGGCAAAAGGCAAGTCCTTGGACACTGGGCTAGAACCCTACGTCTTATAAGCAGGCTCTCAGAAAAATGAGGGCTTAAACCAGCTAACAATCTGTACTGAAAAGTGATCACAAGTGTTCAACAAGGAGGACAAAAATATACTACCTTTAGGTATTTTTCAACTGTTAATTGATTTTTATATGAAGTGCCAAATTTCAGAAAGGAAAATACACTATTTGGGAGGTACAATTCAGAATCAAGTAGTTCTCTCAATCATGTAATGATTTACACCCAAAACTAACTTTGCCTAATAGTGTTAATTACTCTAAAATGGACAAGAACCAGCACACAGTATTCTAATACATAAAATATTGTTTGACAAGGTTTCAACACTAGCTTAATCACAAACCACAACAAAAGAGAGACATAACATGCATGATCAGTAACACTGGTCTAAAAATTCCTCACAATTGTCTGATTAAGTAAGATGTGCTCAGAGGGATTCTAAGTAAGTTCCTTTACATTCTGTCCAAAATTTAGTTTAATTACACATTCTGCTGAAATCTCAAGAAACATAAATATTTAGTACTCTTCCCTGCGCCTTCTAAGTTTGCTCAGGGATGAAAAAGATTTTCTTTTTCTCCATATGTTTTGTTTGGAAAGTTTGCTGTATCGCAACTTTCTTTTTTTGGAGGTTTTTCTAAAAAAAAAATTCAGTTAACTGTTCAACATGAGCTGCATAGTCTTTGAGCTGCAAATCTGATCTTACATGCTTTAATTGTGTGCTGCTCTAAATATTTTTCTTTTTCTGAGAAAAAGAATGCCACAAAGGTAGCTTTAGATTTGATTACATAAGCATCAACTTTTAAGACCAGAGACTGGAACAGATCCTGTCATGTAGTACAGCAAGTGTCATTCTGAAAATGACATGGGATCGAAGAGTTCCAAAAGGATCAAAACATTTGCCAAAAAAAAGGGAACCAAAAAAAACACCACACCTACAACAAACGACAAAAGTAAGGACACTTAAGCATCAATTTTGTGCTGCAACATACAACTGTGCACCAGTCCTAAGTTTTTGCAGTTAGCATTCATAGCACAGTTGTTTAAATTTCATCTCAAAAACATGAGATAGTCCATCTTTCTGTTTAAATTACACTATGTCAAAGAAACAGCTGTGTAATGAAGTTCACAAAGTTCTGAAAACATATGCAACTTTCTTCAAGACTTCCATATGAAAGAGAAAGGACAACTCCTGTGACGTTACTAATTAAAAGAATCAGTGCATTCATTTAGAAACATCTGGCTTCCAAATCCTTACAAATTCTTGATTTGTTTCTTCAGAAGGCTCTACTGAATGCTCCAAGATGCCCAACTAACATCCAGGGCTGTATAGGAAGGGACAGCTCACATTACAGACCTCAAGGAAAAGGGCTACGGATAAAGCTTTCTCTTTTCTCTTTGTATGTGGACAAAGCTTTCTCAGGAAGAGGCAACAAATTCCTAAACAATTTACTGCTAGGTAAGTAATTAAAATGGGCTCTCCTGATGGAATTGTCTTTTTTATTCTAAATGAGGAATCATGGTATCTCTACCTGGAAGCAATTGTTTTTGTTGACAACTTTTAACATACTGATAGTAAAAAACTACACTTACTTTTCAGAAGGGAGAACAGATGAGGGAAGTCACACTGGAAAACAAATCTGTAGGAACTGTGTTATTTCCTACTACCTTAAAAGAAAAACCTGTGAGCATCTCTTGAAATCGGAAAGACTACTTGGAAGCTTTTCTGCTTGTTTCAAGAAGAGTTTTTAGGTGAAAAATTCCCATGTGCATTTATCTCTTCAAGTTACAATTCATATACAGAATTTACAAGATGCAAGACCAAGATAAGAAAAATACAAACCATGTACTAAATACAGCAGAGTAATATGGACAGCTTCTAATTGTTTACTGAGTAGGATCAGGAAACCACATTGAAAATCACCTTATTCCTACTTACAGCCAAGTATTTCTGAGAGACAGGTTATTCAACACGACCCTGACATTTCTGAGTCTAAAACTATAGCCTGTTAGTAGTTGTTGAATTTTCCCAAGGGGGAATTTCTCGGGAAGGTTTTCTTCTCAAAACAATTTTGGTAAATAGTTCTTCTTTCTCAAAACAATTCTGTACAGCTGGTGCCTTTGTGCTTCTCTGGTTTGACCAATGGAATTAGAGAGGTCTCATTCGTGTTCACCAATCATGTTAAGTTTGTATCAAAATACCTTATAAAAGGTAGCAGGATTTAGACAATAAAGCCTTCTTTTTGCTATTTGCCTTCTGAAATATTTGGAGTCTCATGTCCAACAGTGACAATTCAATACTAATATAAATAAGATGGAGGTAGAGGAATAGCTGAATTAGGAGAAAATAAAGGAAGCAAATTTTCAGCATTAATTAGTTCTGGTTCAAAAAGTGTGTTAGGTCCTTTCTCTAATGGAAGATAGTCTCAAATTCATAAAGTATCTGAAGGAAAAGCTAAAATGTATCACAGCTCTTAAAAAAAAAAGACATCACAGATCTTAAAAAAAAAACGACCAGTTTGGAAAATGCGTAGTTCTTAAGTCTAGATGTCTAAGGTTATGGAACTGTGCTGGCCATTTATGTCATATTTGTTCAGTCCATTCCCAGTAACCATCATTTCCAATGACCACACAAAATTTTACAGTAACATGAACAGCCAGAAATCATTCAGTTCCTCTATATGTTTTTTGGGTTTTTTTTTTTTAATTTGCAGACTGGGAGGGGAGAAACACTATTAAACAGTTTCTATTGAGAGAGAGGGCATCATCTCTCTTGTCTGGCTAGGTGGCTGCTGCCATTTGGCACTAATTCATGCACTGGCTTGACAGTGCACAAACAAGCAACTGTCAGAGGGATACTGGGGCCAAGGGTAAAAGATAAGATCTCATCGTTAGAAAGCAGAAGAGAGTGAGTGGTTTACAGGGTGGGGATGAAGAGGCCTCAGAACATGGGAAAACCTGAGGTGCTGTGCAATATCAAATAGGAAGGGAACTATACTATATATTTTGGAAGTGTGAGGATGCAGGGAAAATCATGATTTGTCTTGCTTTTTCTGATTTTTTTTTAATACAAACAGAAGCAGTGCAAGGTAGAAGTGATTGCTTTGTAATTACAGTCTTTTTTGTAAACCGGAACTGCTCAATCTTGTCCCAGATTCATGTTTTAAGTATATAAAATTAGTTAAAGAACAGTCAGTGCCCTAAGAGAACTCCACCCCATATTTAAAATTCATCCTTCTCCTCCTTCCCTACAAGAATGTAACTGTGGCAGGCTGCCAAACAGGGTTAAACACAGCTTACAGCTAATATTGCATATATTCAGCAGGATAAAATCCATGTGGGTTGAAATAAAAAATTGAAGCATCTCATTTTTATGACAATGATTTTCAGCTTGTACCTGGAAATCCAAATAATGTTTGCCAAGAGTCAACGCATGAAAATTATGATTTCAGGCTAAGAATTTGCAGCTACTGCCAAACTATGAATATTTTTTTCTATTATGACAGAAAACACATTGTCGACATAAAAGATCATTAAACTGCACTTTCAAGCAATAACATGTCTCTCGTAGGGCAGTATTATACAAAGTACATGCTGTTTACAACAGCTACCATAAAATTTGCTGCAATCTCATTTCATATTTGAAGTCCTTGAAACTACAAAACATATATGGAATCTCAACTACCATTCAATGGCTTTTAAATGTATCAAATTAAAATCCTTTCTTAGCACAAGTGCTAGCAGCATGTCCAAGTGCACTGCTAAATTTTTTTTAACAGATCAAGAATTTCCTAGGCATATAAATTCCATCTATTGCAAATTGATTTTTTTTCATTATTTTCATAGGACCTTCCTACAAATCCTTCTCAAAGACCATAAGAATAACATTTCCTCTTTCAAACGTACAAGACTAATATATACATAACAGCTTTCCTTTTCCTTCCAGAATGGAACACCTGATGTCACTATTTGTTAACTCTTATTAACACTCACTTGAATCTATTTAGAGCTAAAATACTACTTCACTACTTCAGAAAGTCAAATTCTAGAAGAAAACATAAACAGGAGTATAAAACGAAAAGCAAACTTTTCATCATTGCACACACTGATTGATGTCTGCTTACACATTTTTCTACTGTCAAGATAGAAAGCAGAGCTAAAGTTTCCTTATAATAGACCAATCAGTAGTTTCACTGGGGCACTAAATATAGCCTGCCTTGTTGGTAATGTAAATGGATTAACATAAAAAACTTACTTCATAAATAGAAATGCTTTTTACCAGGGAATGAAATGCAGCTTGATTAATTTTCTCCAGTTTGATGTCTATAATTCTAATATGCATGGTACATTTACCTACCTATCACACAAACACAACTGTTATTTGAAGTTGAAAATCTGAAAATTAACATTTACAATCTAGTTTAGTTGTAAAATTTGAATCAGTTCAGAAATTCATAACAATTTGCAGGTGGGCAAAGAAACCATATATTCATTATTTGATTTGTATTTAAAAGGTTGTTCATAAATAAGTTATACATCTGCAAAGAAATGCAGACAGCTATACAAGGCATCTTTATATCCCTGTGGATTTGCAGAGATTATAATACTAAAGCTTCAATTTTAAAAAAAACCCCACACTATAATAGTTATTTTACTAAGAATGTAATTCATATAGTGCCCAAGTCCTGGAGATTCTGTGTTAAAAACACTAATAAAATCATACACTCACTAACTGAAAACCCCTTTCTGCTCTAGATGAAAAGGTTTGGAATACACTATAAAACCAAAATACAGACATTTCCTTCTGAATACAAAACACAATGTGAGAAGTAACAAAAGCCTTGCTTTGCTTTGCACATAATAATTACTTCAGTGAAAAATGGACTAAAGGCATTTTTTATTTTCTCATTATAAAAATATTTAACATAAGAGAGAAGATGAGATTCTCAGACGATTATAAGAAAATAAAAGGCATATGTATTTCAATGTCAAAAAGCTACATGCCTAAAAGAATTTTTGGAGTGAGACTTCATACTGTTCATATTTAAACAGCCTCATTATTCCTTTTCAGAAAACACATTTATAAGATTTTGAATACCTCAACTATTTGCATTAGACATACTTGTTCAAATAAATATAGAATATGATACTGAAATAAAGAAAACAAGGTCTTTTCTAATACAGAAAATGCAACATTGAGCAATTTCATTTCACCCCCAGAGAAGAGTCAATATTAAATCCTACCACAGCTCTCACTTTCAAAACAACACATGAAGCAGTGGGGTCTCTATGGAAATCACCATTTTACTACACTTTGTTTATAGTAACAATAACAACATTTTTTGGAAGGGGATTCCCACAAAGAAAAGAAACTACAAAGGAAATCTACCAAGTGTAAACAATTATGAATAAATGTAAACATTTGTTCTTTGAAAAGAAATCTTTTTCCTCATTCTCTTTTCAACTACACTAACTCCAATTCAAAAGGTCTACAACAGTAATGTTAAGAAAAGCACCCATCTAATGCTGTTTTGAAGGACTTTATAAAATAAGCTTTGGCAATATGCATCCATTTCTATAACCTAGCTTTTGCCATATTCTCAGAATTCAGCTTTCAAATCAACTACACAAGAAAACTGTCAAGCATATCCCAGTTGCTCTTAAGTTTAAAGGCCAAAAGTTCTACACAACAAAAGCAGACCGAAGAAACTCACTTATGTTAATCATTCAGGCTTATTTGGTCATGCCAATTTGAAGTGTTAAAGAATACCCCATCTAGCACAATACCTATTATTTATTAAAGCAACCAGAAAGTCCCCACTTTCAGACTTAAATAATCTAATGTGAACTCAGTAAAAACTGGAATATTACTGTGAACTCAGTAGAGACTGGAATAAAAGCAAATCTGACTTACATACATGGAAAGGCAGTTTTCTCCCATTTAAAGAAATGTTTTCTTAGATGGAGATTAGGGGGAAATACTTTTCCTTAACACCTTTGGATTTTAGTTGTTGTGATATACAACACTGCAAAGGTAAAGTCTTTTTTCCAGAAAGGATTCTCATTGTGACTCAGCTTCTCAAACAAGGGACATCAGAAAGTAAAATCAGATCCTCCAACATAAAAGCATAAAAAAACGTAAAATAACTTCTTAACAAAAGGAGACATCATGAAAATTTATCCTAAAGCAACGCAGAGCTAAGGCAGGAAGAAAAATTGGTTTATTCTTTGTCCAGTGTGGGGACGGTTTGGGAAGGATTTCTTTTTTAAAAACACTGTTCTTTTGCAGATATCACATTCTGAAATGATTAGAACATAAATCCCCATAGGAAGGACATGGTCAGCCTCAGACAATTTTGTTGTGGATGTTACACCAGCCAAACCATTCCACCAGTTTACAGTGTACCATAAAATATTTACACAAGCTATGAACTATAAAATATTTTCACATGAACTATAAAATATTTACACTATCAACATCAGTTAGGAAAGAATGATGTGCTGTCAAGCTGGTATGACCCAGGAGTAAAGATTTTGTGGTCACAGATTAAATAAAACTATTGCAAATCATCTGGAAAGTTACAGGGACTATTAGGTTAAACAAATTACTGCTTCCTGGTCTCTTGGATGGTAAATGTAACCAGGAAAGCATAGCTTATGTGCTTTAAGCTGGGTTTTACCAACAAGATAAAGAAAGGTTAGGCTCATAATCAAACTGTACTGACCTCTCTGAATGTTCCCTCTAGCAAGGTGTCCAGATGTTGAAGAGGAGCTGGAGTTTTGTCTTTGAATCGTGTCAGCAGTCGCCGCTCAATAGCTCGAAACTGTACAGCCCTTTCAGACAACAGCTCCTGATATTTCTCAGCATTCAAACGTAGCTGCAATTTAAGGGGTTTCAAGAATTCAGGTTAAGTATAAAATACATTTGTGTATACACGTTCCAAATGAAATGGAAGAAGGATAGGAAAATTTTTGAGACAGAGTGTAATAGTCAAATATTATGTAGTTTATGTCAGTTTCATACTTTACACACCTTGTAAAGGTCAACACTTTCAAGAATTATCATTTGCCACTGAAATCAAAACTAATTGTCAACAGCCACAATAACCTGTGAAAATGCATAAATATCTCATCAAGAAGCCTATTAACAAGAATGACATTTCACCACCAAGACCATGCAGGTTCCTTCTTGGTTTGGTGTGCTACTTAAGACACATATACAGTGTACTGGACTTGCTATTCATCACAGTAGAAAGCAAATAGTTATTCCCTTAGAATGACTAGAAATACTGAATTTTGTACTTTCTGAATGACTGTCTTTTTCTTAAGTTTTTTTCCCCTTTATCTATACTGATTAGCTAATAGCAACAAAATTCCTTAAGTGTTCACAAAAGAACATGTAAAAGATAAAATGGTTAAAAGATAAAATAGGAATTTTTATTATCTGGGCACTTGATGTACACTTTCCAGTATATGCCTCAAAAATAAAAACTACTAAAGATGAATCTTTCAAAAAGCTGTGATACCTCCTTACAGCTGATGTTATAACTAGCAGAAGAAACATCAAGACACACAGCATTCCAAATGCAAGCAAAAGTGCCCCAAAATGAAAAGTTAAGTTTCTTAAATTTACATACTAGATTATATTTTAAAATAAGCAATTGTCGTTCTGTCAGTACATTATTATGAAAAACAGGTCAGAGATGCTAAGGGATAAAGAAATACTATGAAGTTTTACTAGAAGTAGTGGGAAAAAAGGGACATCTCAGGTAAGGGATAACTCAGGTATTTTTCTCCTAAGCTTGCAAAAAAACCCCAGTGTTGAAACTAACAGGGATGGAAGCATGTCTTTAATACATCATTTGACATCTTTTAGACCAGATAATTACAGCAAAAATTCAGAAATTTCAAAAGAGCCAGCTGCAACATAATTAGAGTTGAAATTAGCATCCCAGAAATCACACCTGTATTTTGAACTTCAATGTATTTAAGCTTGTTATACAATCTAAAGAACCCTAAGTTTAAGGTGCTTCTACAATAAGAGTCACTTGAAAAAAAATCAACTTTTTTTCCTCTCAAATTAATTGAAAGACAATAGAATAACTACTTGAGAGCTGGAAGTATAGACCAGGATCTAGGCTGACTCCTTATAAAATCCCAGAAAATCCCAATGACAACTTCCATCTTTGTGTGATGACAGCTCCACTTTACAGAAGATTTGGCAGCATGAAAGAACATCCAATTGTATTTCTCATTCTTGCATATATGTTATTGCTTCTGCCCAAATACATGAGTTAGAAATTTTCAAATTCTCTTTTTTTGATTGGAAGGTTATGGGGGAAAGAATGCATATACTTTGTTAGCTATTTCTACAAGCTAGCTGAACTGCTGAAGATTTTTCATTGCCACCTGCATGGCCAAACAGGAAAAAGTAATTACATTTATTTCCGGTCTGGCAAACTTCCTTGGGCCTCCAATGCTACTTCTACAAGGGCATTCTGAAGGGATTTTCCCTTAGATACAACTCGGTATTTTCTGAAAGCCAAATGGTTGTGATACTACAGCTATAATCTGATTAATCATTGCAGTAAAATCCAATTTTACACTAACAGACCATTAGCAATTCACATATTATGTAACATACCTCAAAATGTCGGTCAATTAGCTCAAAATATTCTTGTAGGGGAATTGAACCAGAAAAGGTACATGCAAAATCCTTGCAGTTTTGCTTCTTGAAATGCTCTTCTAGTCGGTGTATGAGCTCTTTCGTTACCAGCCAAAGGTCTTCCAACTGATCACTCTGAATCCTGTATCGTTCTTTGAGTCAAGAACAAATACAAGACTAATAAACACAGTTTTATGACACATAAATTCGCTATACAACAGTTCAGCTAACACACAAATAGAATTTGTTAACTGTATCCAAAGCACACATGAGATTTTCTTAAGACATGTACACTCACTAGTGTTGAAGAAATACTTGCATTTTATTGACTGTGCTATGCTCCACTTTAAATACAACTAATACTAGTAGAAAGTGATTCTTTTCCAGTTACATACTATGACTTTGGAAAAATAGCCCAGTGCAAAAAATGAAAAGTGTTAATATAAACTGAAGTGAAAAACCAAATCCGGATAGCTAGTGTTATCTATCCCAGCAAATTAATTTAACTCATCAGATTTTAGTGAATTTCAAAATACCAGGGTAGTGGAATGAGATTTTATTTCTAGTTCACATTTTCAACCCTCTCTCCAGCTTCTAGGAAATCAGAATTAACCAGTATTAACATAAGTTTAATTAACTGAATTAACAGATATTAACTAATAAATGTTGAGAAAAACACTGTGAAAAATCATAGCAACCTCTTAATTTTAATTTCTTCAGATAAAGCATTTTTAAACATACATTACTTACACCTTTTCATTACACATCTGCCAATAACTAACAAAATAAGGATAGATAGAAACACAGCTATGACGATTTGACACAAAATTGTTCCTTTTTTTTGACCCTTGTTAAAGAGGTTCTCAGTAAATCAAATTAACCAGAAGTCTTTGAAACTTGAATGTACTTATTTTAAATTTTCTCAACATTAGTAATTCAAGATTGTTTGACATTGCCATTGGCATCATTCCCAGGATATGTATTTCACTGAATACAGAATGACAAATTCCGTTTACAGTGTAACAGGAAAGAAGCAAGTTTTATTTAAAAACATGCTGGTTAAAGAAAAGAACACCATCTGCTAAAGATAGCATTCAACCTAATATCCATTTTTTAAACACAATGTAATGGCTGGACTGACTTGGATGTATCATCATACTTTGCCTTAAGTGATTTTTCCTTGACGGAAATTAGCTCAGATGTTTTCAGGCCAAATCAACAGTCATTCCCTTTGTAATTGACATATCTAATACATTAATGGTTTAAAATGGAAAAAACTAATTTCCTCCAAATTGCACATTTAGTTTCCATATACTGTTTTTTGGTCAATACAAACACAATCTAATTTTACCATGGCCTGAGTAGAGAACATTGCAATCATTTGCTTTATGTGATCTTCCAAGTCTCAAAAAGACAAACTAGATTTAGAAATGTTACAAAACTAAGAATCTGTAGCTAATCTAAACACATGCTTTAAACAGAAAACCAGTGAAAAATAAAAAAGAAATAATGGTGTTTCTGTTCATCCCATGCTTTTGTGATGGTTAACCAACTTGTAAAAGCTTTTTGTTAAAATAAGCGCCATCACAGAAAATTACAAGATTTTAAGAAAATTCTCTATCAGAAAAGCAGGCAACTAAGGGGAACCAATAGATTAAGTTGGTTACAAAGTCTTTTCACACTACAACAAGCTGTCCAAATAGCACAGCCTGCATTAGGAATAGCTGTTCATTAGGAATAGCTGTTCTGCCAGGAGGAAGTTTAGAAGATTCTGTTCACTTCTCAGATAAGAAACCCATATCAGAAGAAAAAAAACACAGTTAGCAGTCAAGTCTTCCTTACACTTTGATTAAAAGACAGTTTTAAAAATTTCAGCCAAAAAAAGCCTTTAAGTCTTAATCTAGCTGGTGCAAGCTAGTTTTTAATATATATTTCCTGTCAAGATGTACTTCAGGCCGGGCTTCTTTGCAGCAGTTTTGACAAGTTGAAGTAATATCTTCAATTGCTACACTGGTCAAAATGGATTAGCTAATAGGCTTAAAAACTAACATGAAAACAGATGTTGCTCCAGTTGGCAGCTTCAGCAACGGAACCCAACTGAACCTGGCAACCTTCATTGCTACATGCAACTCTTCATGTTCACAGCTTAAGGTCCATTTGATAAGGAATACTGGAAAAAGAGGTCTTTTTCCATTGTCCATTATAAACTCCTTTCATGGAAAACCAGAAATAAGGCTTGATCTTAAAAATTTCTTTTACTTTTCTGAAACACCATTACTGCTAGTCAAAATTTATCTACACATACAGGTTTCTTTTTGAAGAACGTTTCCTCAATTAAAATGCTACATAAATACTTCTACAAAGCATAAGCTCAGTGTTACATAGCAGAGTAAGTACCTAACAAATAATACATGACTTCATCTACATTCATTAGTTTCACAGAAGATCTATTCAGTCAAGCAAATCATTTCAGTATGATATTCTACCAAACAATGCTTTTGTATTATCAATAGTCTCTGATTATAAAAATATTCTGAATTATGCTTGACTATTAGAGTTTTTACAAATATTTACCTTTAAGTAAGCTTCAGTTAGGTACCATTTCAAATGAGCAAATTCCCCCAAAGACCTTCTCTAACTAACTCAACTCAGTGCATGAAGTGGATGCTGGAAACAGGCTGCTAACATAGAAAGTGGCATCATACTACTCATTTGTTTTCTAAATTTAGGATTCCCATACACAGTAAATGAGTAGCCACACTAAGAGAAACAGATATTTTTAAGCTCCTTTGTAAAATGAACTTCACAAGTGAAGCAAGTGTGGGAAAGTTTATTCTAAGACTGCAAGCATCATTCCTAGCTGGTGAATAAACAAACCTGAAAGGAAAAGATTGAGGATTGGGGGTGGGGGTGTGTGAGATTAAAAGTTATGGCCTTCAGTAGAAACTAAAATATATTCATTACCTAGAAAAAATTGTCCTTAGAGCAATCAGATTTAACAACTATGCAAGAAGTCCCAATCAAAGATTTAAATTGCAATCCAGGAAAAACTTATTTATAAATCCTTTCAATTCTTTAGTTTTTAAAAACTATCATTGCATTTCTAGTTTAGTTAAAACTATTTAAGACCTCCTATTCAAAGAAATATTAAAAACAAAGAAACAATAAAACAGCATGTAAATAATGCATACTAAAACAATACAGATTGATTTGATCCTTAGAAATGTAAAATTCTTGGTACATGATTCTTCTTGATTCTTGGTACAATGAAAACTACTCTTCAGACGGTTTCTGTTTTTAACACATATGATTACATTAGAAAAAGTATTAAATATTATCTCATAGCTCACAGCTGACCCCATCAATATTTATATAGCCCATCACAAATATGGGTTTCTGAAAACAGTAAGGAATATTATCTCTGTGTTGAAAAAAATTCACATCAACAAACCAAATTGTGATTCGTCACTCAAAGCAGTTTTCACAAAGCATTCACAGTGTTCCAACTGAACCCTCTGCAGTGCACAGTTGCCTCTCTAGCTTTTCAATTTGTAGTCTGCTGTATTAAATGAAGACTTTGTGCTCTGCTGGCATGGAAAATGTTAAACACAATTGAACTTATTTGGTTCCAAGACACATGCCAAGAAAGAGTTTAGCAAGTTGAACAATTGGACAGAGCAAGACCATAAACTCTTGAAAATTAAGAGAACCTAACTTTTTCAAAGAGCACAGATTCAGGTGGCTGGAGCAGGACTATTCAAATCACAAACTGCTCGCTACAAGAGATACTGGGCCAGGTAACAGCATATCTGCATGTACGTTCATACACTCTGTAAGCATAATAAGAAGGACCTTGAATCCATAATCTCTTACTTACAAAGATATACACCTAAAGAGAAGAGATGGGTATTTACTTAGATGTAGAGAAGCAAGTAGAGTCTGATGCCTAATTTAAGTCAAGGATTACTCAAAGTCAGTGGGAAGTTAGAAACTTGCTTTTTAATCTCTTTCAAAAATTTCAGTAGGTGATTAATTCCAAACAAAGATGTTGAAATTCCTTTAAGATGAGGGGTTTTTCCATTATTATAATGACAGTATTAGTTTATGAATAAAAACATTGCTAAAAGCTTTAAGAAAATCCATTTTCTTCAGAGAACTACCACTGTAGTGTACTATATTTTGAGTATGATTTTTTGTTATACAATTTTATACTTGAGATAAGAAACCTTCAATTAACACTTTGAAACTCCTGTGTGAATTTGCTAACACTGATTATCCTTCTTTGTATGATCCACATTCTCATTTTGTACATATTCTAACTGATGATCAGGCTTCTTTTACTCTAATACTGATAGAACTTACGTGATGTTTTTGAAGCAAGAAGAGTGGTTTTTGAACCCGTTAAAAATTGAAATCCCAGAGCATTTGCTTGGTCACCCTCAGATGGATCAACAAAGTCTGAAAAAGACAGTTAAATATCATTTTCTGTAATTTGATACTGGCATTTGGCAAACCTCAATCTATAGCCAGGACATATCAATCTTGGCACAAGCAGATGAATGAGATTGTTTCCCTTCTTAGGGTTCAAAAGTAACAAAGCATTTTGGTACACCCTTCCTCCATTGACAGGTGGAATGTGAACCACAGTTTCCCTTTCCCAACCTGAAAACAAAAGGTTGGTATCCCAGAGGTTCAGTCTGTACATTCTAAAAGAACTGCAATTAGTGTAGAGCCCAAAGACTACCACCTTTCACCAGGTGAAAGGTCATCTTTAATTCAGATATTTATGCAAAACTTTTGCAGAAATTATCATTAAAATGCCTAAGCCCACTCTCTTTTTAGCTTTCAGCACAGAGCAAAACAAACATCCAGCTTGCCAAAACTAGCTATGCTGCAAAGTCCATCTACGTCCACCTTTCTTTTCATTCTGTGTAGTGGATTATACCAATTTAAAAGGTTTAGTTTTAGAATACTATATTTTAAAAGCTATTCTTTGTCACCACTACTCCCACTACTTCTCCTAAAAATAAGGAAAAACAGGGAGAAGAGATACAACTTTTATTGCATTCACCAATAATTCAAAGTTTGTTCTCAAATTACGTCATAATAATAAATACAAATGTAATAAATAGCATACTCTTTTTATTTAATCACTGTAAATGGAATGAACAGAAATCAGAACATTTTAATGCTTCCTTGGTCCTACACTTTATGTTACATTCTCAACAATGCATCCCTAGCTTAAAAATAAAATACGTGCTATTCTGAAAGCATTATTGCTTAGTCATAATGCAAACCCATTATTAAAACCTCAAAATAGTGGCCCTTAAAAAAGAATGCTGCTGTGTTTCAAGTATTACACAGCACATCCAGATGAGAGAAAAGTTATATTTACCCTTAATTTTAAAGACAACCATGCTAAAAAAAAAAAACAAAAACAAAAAACCCCACACCAACAAAGCCTACATCACTGTTCTCAGACAAATATATTACATAAGCTTGAAGAGATGCAGCTACTCCTTAAAAATACAATAGTAAAGTTGTTGGTCCATACAGCTCTCAGTAAATTGTTCCAGAACCTTAGTCATCTGAATTTCAAAAATTTAATTACTGTCAGACTGAACATACTCACAATCACTTGGTAAGCCCTGCTTATTAATTTCTTCTTGTGCTAATATGATCATCCAGACCCACAATATGGCCAGAAAATATTTACTGAAGTCAATCTTTTTTTGCCTGTGTATTATTAAGCTAAATGAGTCACTTTCTTTTAATTCTATTGAAATATCTAGATAACATTTTTCTACACTTTTGAGTTATATACGTTATCTTTTATTTAATATCAGCAACTAGAACTCAGTTTTCCAGTGCACAGTAACATGATATTGGTTTCCTTCATGGAAACACTTTGTGTAATGCATCCTCAATTTTTGTTTGCTTACGATTACAACATATTGTACCACAGAGTATTCCTGTGGTTACTTCCACCTCCTCTCACTTCCAAATTGTGAGCACATAATTACAGCAAAACTTATTTTCTTAACATTACACTTTACAGTACTCAATGTCATTCTTCTTTTTCCAGCCCTAAGAGGAAATGAACTTCTCCTTCACGCTACTTTAATATAATGCTGAATAGAGAACATAGTTTGGGTTTGCACATCAGAAAATAATCCTATGTTCAAGTCTTCCTTTTGGTCCAAGAAGGCCATTGAAATTATTAAATATAATCAGCTTCAGACTGATACATCAAATACTCCACAAGTCGTCCTCCAAAGCAACAGTACTCCTCATGTATTTATCAACATTTACCACTTCTGCTTTGCCGTGCTCACCCTTTTTTAAATGAATGCCCGTTTTCCCCATTACAACACCACTTTAGCAATTTTATGTAAAATTATTTTCTGCATACATAAATATTAGATCTATACCATGTAAAAAATCTGCAGTTTTACCAGAGGCAGGTATACTTGCCCAGGTATATTATTATTGAAATATTATGCCACTATTTCTTTCAAAATATATTTTTAATATACTAACATGAGCTTTTTTAATTACCTCATTACTTCACATGGACAAACAGTTCCTGTTGGGAGCTTCTAATACCTTTTATACTTAAAAACCTACCTGGAAAAATGGTGACAAAACTGATGGGAGGTTTGTTGGTATCAATAGTTAGCTTGTGGTTTGCTGCTTTTGAAGGTTGAGCTGGAAAGCAAACTAACTTCAAAGGCAGACTGAAGTTGCACTGTGAAACTCTTGGTATTCCTAAAATGAAAGAACTCAGATTCATTTTTCATTTCCACATTCTGAATACAGGATATTTCATACTACTGTCCTCAAAGAGGTATAACAAGATATGTAATGTGATTAAGGGATACATTAAAACCAAAACTATATAAAATTCTCCCTTTTTTTTAATTTTCCACCTAAAATATCTTTAAATTTGAATATTTTTAATTGCCTTCTCAAGTGAACATTTTTATACGGCTGAGAAAATAAAAGTTATTAACAAAACTACTGCATACTGTATTTATACAAATTAACATGCAATGAAGATTAGTTTTATTAAATGCTCTAGACAATACCACTTTAACATAAACAACAGCTGTGTGATTAATCACAAGGCTTCAAATATAGAATTGAAGAATCAACATTTTCATCAGGAATATCACAAACTAAATGCTTTTTATGAGCATATTTACTCTTTTTTTATATACTCTTAAATAACATCTATGCAACCTTCATATTATCTGTCACAGGTTGTGACTTACAGAAAGAATGTATCCAATGGAGGCTATTACCCAAATGTATATTAAATTTTTTCAACTTATTACATCTTAATAAAACAGAACTGTAGAACAAACTGGCTACTGTCTTGAATATTGGGATCTACTATCACAAACAATTTCATCACAATGGTGGAGGAGAAAAGAGGAAAAATTCGGAAAACACATTTCAATGTCAAAAAATCTGTCAAAAAATTTCTCGGATATAACTATGGTTTCAAATTGCTGGCATATCAGCGATTGCCTGGTATGTTCTATACAAAAGGCAAAAGTGTTCATTGCTATGAAATATGGAGTACTTGCTCTGTTGAGAGGACAAATTGTGAGGGTTTTAAGGACAATTTTTTGATGAAGCACCTACAGGAAAACCTTGTTTAACAAAATAGATTTTTAGAGACAAAAGTAAGTTACTGTCAGAAAAGTCAGTAAAACAGATAGCTACACAGAGGTATATAGAGAATAAAAATTGAGCTCAAACATTCAGTAGGCATCCAAGCAATCCTTTTTGCTAGTAATTTTGTTTGTTTGCTGCTTCTCAGATCTCTTCCAATGAAAAAAATTACTTCTAAGACTCATCTCAGGTAAAAAATGCTACCATAAGGCTCATTATTCCCTGTGGTTGTCAATTCACAAGGTGTTTTGGCTGGCTGATAATGCCTCCAAGTAACTATTCTACAGCAGCTTATAAATATAAAATCATAGAAAACTGAGCAGAAAACTCATTCAAATTGAAGACAAGTCTTCAAAATTCGAGTATCTCCAGGTTCTAAGGAAAATTCCTAAAGGAATGCTTGACAATAAACCCACGATCTGTCAGAATGATTCATTCAACTGTATCTTCATCATCTGACAGGAAAAGTAAAATTTTTCTTGATGACAACATAACACAAACATCTTACTATTGAGCTTAGATATGGAGACTTACCAACAGGAAAAAATTAGTAGCAAAAGTAGGCAAAAAGATTTTGATTTTTTTTATATTTAAAACAAGATATTTTCTTGTTTTTTCAGACCAGCTTTTTCTGCATAGTCTGCTTCATCATAAACATAACATTTCAGTATTTCAGACAAAGGTCAAATCAAAACTAAATCAAGTATTATCTAGGTTTTGGAGGAGACTGGGGAGATTTCTAGTTGATTAATCCAATACAGCTACATATAAGAAAAACAAACCAACGAGCTCCAACAAAATTTATCACTACAGTGAAAACTTGCTGGGAAATGTTTTAGAGTATTTCAGAATTTTAAATGGTAGTAAGGAAACAAAGTAGTAGCCATATGTAGGAGTCAGAATTTCCTCAACCCGTTGATGTTCTGTCTAGCAACACATCTCACTTCACTTAGAGTTGTGATACTTTGCATGATACACAGTTTCAGTACTATGATAAAGAAAAAAAGTGGAAAAAATTTCAGATTCTCCTCTAATCTGAACCAAAATAGGTAATGTCTAATGTTATTTCATAAGGTACTAGTATTTAAAGTTATATTATGCACTTATCTGCTAGAAGTAATAAAACAGTCACATGCCCTGTAGACATTATTTCATTTCCAAATTCCTCATGCATTCATTTAATTATATTTGAAACATAACATTAATGTGCATGATGAAAAGTATTAAAACTCAGATCTCCCAATTTAGGATGTTGAATATTCAGAGAATTAATATTTGCACTGGTAGTGATGACCCTGTGTTTATGTAGTCCAGTGCACCCCATAGTAACCCAAAAAGATTTTGTCACAAATAATTCTACAAAGTTCACTGTGCTCTGTAATATTCTCTTCAGGATAAAGTTTTCACCTTCTTTCGATATTTCCTAAAACAAAAACCCAATCTTCATTTTTAGAATAGCACTCTAAAACTACATACATTTGTTTTTATATAGTTTATTGATAGTTAATTTTTTTATTTACTTTGCCTAGCAGAAATGTGCCACAGGGTAACAGTTATTCTTGTCAAGAACAGTATCTTATTGAGGTGGTTCGAGCATCTATTCCCCATAAAACACCTCAAGGTCTGCTGAAATATCAGAAAACCAGAAAAGGAGGGGAACAGTAACAGTTACCTTCTTGCTTCCTTTTACTGCACTTAATAAGCTTGAAAGAGCATAAGTATTGAAAAAATAACATTCAAATATACACACATCTGTAACTTTTGTTTAGGAAAACTGCAAAACTAAATTCCCTTCCAATGATCTATAAATTTATGACAATCAACTTTTTTACCTTCCCAAAACATGAAGGAATGTGTACTTAATATACTTATTTTTAAAGTTCACAAAATATCTTATACAAACCCTGCATCTTTTCAACCCATCTAAAACTACACTGCAAAACCACTCCTCTCTCTTTTTAGTCTACATATACATAAGCTAATTTTCCAAACTTTTTTTGTCTCTTAATTGTAACTTTTCCAAGAATTGTCTCTACCACAATCACAGCTGAGTTTTGTACTGCTGGTAGTCTCAGACAGAAAGCTGCCTTGAATAAGATGTTTGCAAAAGGAACTGGGAAGACATGTGACATCATTCTCAGAGCTATCAGCCCATACAGCATAAATGCCTAATAGCTGTTTCAGTTGCACCAAAGAAATAATTTAGCTGCCTAACTGCTAAAACGGGGAAAAAATCAGATAAAGGAAAGAAAGTATAATTGTTTCCAATTTCCAATCTCAATGTACAAGGAACTCAATACTTTGCAAAATTCCCATGTTATATATGAGAAAGTGCAATATGCTTCACCAAGAAATGTCCTTATGACCTTCTATTCTCTATATCCACACCTTCATAGCATCAAAGAATAATAAGAACTTATAGAAGTAATTGGCAAAATAACAGCTCCCTTCCAAATCTGCCACTCATAAAACTCTGCATTTTTTGCATTCACTCACCTTCAGGATTGAGATCTGCCATATGACCAGCAACAGGACAAAAGGAAAAAAATGCATGAGATGTTACTCAAATTAAAAAAAGGAAAAAGGCAATGTAACAGGGTTTTAAGAACTTAAGCCACATTTGTTAAGTAGACAATACATAAAGACATAATACTAGCCAAAAACCAGACATGAGACCACATTCATCAATAGTGCAACCCCATCCAAGTGGCTGACTCATCAAGCTTCGGCTGTATGAATCCCACAGAGACAGATTAAAGAGTGATTTGGCCACAAATATGGATATCTTTAAAAACTAAGAGAGGAAAGTCTCTCTTCAGATAAAATGAAGTCACAAAAGCACTTAAGAGTTTGTTTACTAGTATATTACACTTAAGAATTTGACTGCCAAGTAGCACTAGTATTTGTATGTAATTCCACAGAACTATTTCAGATTAATAATTTAAATAAATACCAAAAAATTAGCAGATCCTAGCCCTAGCCCTAATTATGTTGCTTACTTTGAAATAAATGTTTTTTATATTTTTTCTTCAGTCTCTATAATTCTGTTAGATGTCATGTCTGCTTGCTCTTTTTTTTTAATAGCATATAAACCATCAAACACATTCAAGATGCAAGATTTTCTTACTTCCCTAATCAAAAGGCTTGCAAAATCCAATTTAATATCTAAAATACAAATGTAAGTTTTATAAGCATTACCTGAAAGTAATAATACATTTATTTTCTGGTCTTAGGAAGCAAAATAACAGAACCAATACCAGCAAAACAAAAAGCAAGCTTTCAAAATCAAAGGACCCAAGACGTTCACTAGTGTGCTACCTATTCAGTCATGCCAAAAACCTAAGGCCACACCACTAATTTGGACAGTTATGAATGCACAGCATCTCATTCCAAGGAATATGCAGTCAGAATCACAGGACAGAGGGATTGAAGTTGTACAAGCTGTTCACGCAGGCTCTCAGTAAAAAGGGAGGGCTTCCTTTTCTTTAAAAGCATGTGTTTCGAAATTATTCTAGAAATAAACATTTCAGTCACTGCACAGCCTAGACTACTATCATAAACACAATGTTTTAAGTGTGAAGTGATACAAAGAAAATATTTACCAAAAAAGTGTAGATATAGGATAAGGTACTCAAGACCACCACCCTTCACAGAAGCCCTTAGTACACATGCACTTCTTTCACACCAATCTATTCCATTTGTGCTGGCACAGTTCTGTCTTTGCACAGTGAACCAAACCAGCAAATCTGGCTGAGAAACAACTGGTGACTGTGTGACCACAACAGGGGAGGAGGTGCAGGAGCAAAGCCAAGCAGCAAGAAGTGAAGAACTGACAGCTTAAACTGGTTTATGCAGCATTTAACATGGAAGCCCTGCCTAAATACAGCTTCTCACAAGGCTGTGTGTGGAACACTAAGCTAATAAACCTTCAGTTATGGGTAGCAGAATAAATTTACATATTCTCTGACTAGGACCCTGAAAAGATCATAAAATAAAAAGTTGGTTTCTATTTCTCTGGGTTAGCTTATTGTTTGGAATGACTATGTTCATCTGTTAAAAAGGAAGTGAGGAATAATCACTCCTAATGCTTATTCAGATCTCATTCTCTGTGGGGAAGCATTATAGTCACATTTGTTGGCACACCAGAAAGGTGAATAGTCAAAGATGTAATCAACTTCTCACTCCAAGAGGTGGAGCAGAACAGATGCAAATTGATAGGGCAGAGTGGGAAAGCTGGTACAGCTGTTTCCCAAGAAATAAGCTTGATTTTACCTCTGTAAGACCAATTATCCAAATTAATGCAACATAAACTATCAGCTAAAACTGAACACTAGATAAATACTATCTCTTTAATTACTATTATTAAAAAAGAACATTTATAAGAAATACAAAAGGAAACAGCCCCCTCCTCCCCCAAAAAAGGCACATCACTTTCGAGTCTCCAGTGGATTACCTGTTGGTATGTTATATGAAAACATACAAGTTCCTTCTAGTTCTGATGGAGAACAATTCTCCTTCAAGAAGACAGATAGGACCACAGTTTCAGATGAATCTGGTTCTAAAAACAATACAAAATTAAATCAAGAAGAGCATCCAAATGAAAGCAATATATTTTCTAGCACTTTGGGAATTAGTCTACTAAATTGTGATTGTTTCCATTAGTTCACTTTATCAAATCACTGTACGTGCTTTTTTTTAATCTTTAACTTGTAAAAGGCAAACTAAGGCCTCCAAGGATCTTGAAGCATAACCTATAAAACAATTCAGCAGAATGCACATGGAGAATATAAAAGAAATAAGATTTATGTTGCAATTTTAGTATTTTACAAAACCATCAGCCATTTACTCCTATCACATGTTGAGAAAATGTAAGAACTTCCCCTTCAAATGAGAGTAGCAGTCAGTAAAGCTCTGTTTTAACAGGGACTATTACTTCCTATTTCAGAGCAGAAATGGCCTTCAGTTCCAACTGAAGCAGCAGGCACACTTGTCTGATCTTCAGCTCCATGTAGTCTTAAAGGCAATCCCACCTGAAGTCTTACCAAGAGAGTTGGAAAGAAGGCTAGGATCCCCTAACAGTTGATGTTACACAGGGAACAGACACTAGACTGTCCCCCAGTTGACAAACTTACTGTCCCCATTTGTAGATCAAGACTGGCATTTCTACATAGACAGAAGTGTCTGCAAAGCAAAACAACCCAGTAGAAGTACTAGAACATAAACTGGGGGTTTTGCCTCCATCATGAAGATGCCACCCTGTCTCTCTTCACCTGTCACACATCTTACCACAACCAGGGAAACAACTCCATTCCTATCTACGTTGTCTTCCTCCACCAAGCAGTTTCTAGAAGCTGTGGAGTGCAGGCAAGGCAAACTTGTAATTGCTTTAACTGCTGTATATTTGCCACTCACTCAAGGCTGGGCTATACCTTTTCAAACCTCAGAAAAAGTAATAGTACACAACAGCTGTGCTGATAGTGCCGTAATTTACCTAAATCATCAAAGACAAACTGGTCACAGGTCACTGCTAATGGAGCTTGCACACACACGGCCAGGTTTGGCTTCTGCGCAGTCACTCTGCTCTGGATTGTTATCTAGATCAAGGGACAGACAGAAGTATTTAAAGGAAGCAATTAATTAATCTCCACAGCAGAAGAAAAATACATAGCCAACAGAAAGATATGTAAAATCTGCAAAGACCAATTCAGCAACAACAATTAAGGACTTAAAATTTCAAGTTCAAAATTAGTATTTTCATTTTACAATTCTTATTTACCCACAATAATGAGACACAGTAACTTGAAAGATTATAAAAACTTGAGGGGACTTTCTCAAGTTCTTTGTAATTTTTACCCAAGACAAACTAAAGCAAAAGTTTTAATTGAATGTTTAATACTCTGCAAGTGTCATGAGCATTCATTCTAATCCAAACAAATATAAAATTTTGCAATTTTTAGGTGATTACAGCAGGAAAAAACCCAAGAACAATAAAATCAATGATAACAAAAGAAATTACTTCCTTTAACTCCAAACAGTAATGCATAGTCTTCTGAATAACTTCAAGTTTTATTTGGGTTTTTTTTACTGCAAACAAAATAAGAAAATCAATACACAGGATACTCAGCACAACCCCAAATAATGAAAGCGCAGCTAAACATAGAGTGGCCCTCATTGCTTCTATTGTGCACAGTTATTCCACTGCAAAACCAATGGATATCAAAACAGTGTCCCTAATTCATATCTAAAATGAAAGCATAATGGTGACTGAGATCTGAACGTGGTCTGCACAGACAGAGACCATATATCTAATATCATCTATTTTGCATTGCTGGTCTACCAAGGAGCTCGCTACAGCCAGGTTAAATCAGTTTAGAATATTGTTACTTATAAAATTACTCAAGTGTTAGGAAACTAATTTGACTACTTTAACATAATTAACATGAACACAACAGGTTCATGATTTAGGTTTAACAATTCACCAGTTATAGGAACTTATTGCAGAAAAAAGATTCTAGAAAAAAATTGAATTTATGGTAACTCCTACATTTACTATTTTTGTTTCACTAAAAGGTACAACATACATAAACAAGGAAAGAGAATGGGGAATTGTCTTCCCACTAAAAAGCTTATGAAATGTATAAACACATAATTCAATTGAGCTTCTTTGAGCAGACTTATCACTGACTTAATCAAAATAGCTCTTTTAGCACTTAAAAATGCAGAGAAGGATGTCGGACCAAGTACAAATAATCCACAGTAGTCTGAGGAGACCTGGTTCAAACAGGCTTTTCAGTTGCCCTCTGAATTTTTCACTCTGGACAGAAAGAGAACTTGCAAGGTTCTCAGAAATGAAACTCCATTGATACTCTTAGAAGATCATCCCAAAGTCAGAAATAAAAACCATGATCCTTTTTAGGCAATACTGAGGAAAAACTACACTTGCATGCATATATGCCTGTGCACACACTTTCTTTACAATCAGTTACAGGCACCAGCTCTCATGAAGAACTGCAATTTTCTAATTAGATTTTTCCTACCATTTATTTTTAATGGCTAAAGCTATGAAAGTCTTTTTACAAAAGAAAGTCTGTTTTTGTTTACTGACAACTAAAAAAGCAGCTGAAGATTATATACTTCCCATTTGAGTAACCAAACATTTATTGCCATTGGAAAAAATATTCTCATGACTTCCAAATAATAATACTTCATTCTATCCTAACTATTTTTCTGTGATTGCTTATTGATAAGCCTATCAAAAATAGAACTGCAAACACTTTCTGACTGTAGCAGGCAGCTTGCTAGAATGACACCTTATCATACTAAGAAGAAAAAAATTAAGTATATATTGCATTTCAAACTTCACTCATGTTCATGTTCTAAGTGAAACACACAGAAAATGACAAACTTGTTACAATTTGCCACCACTATTCAAATGCTACTGTTTGAGTTAGGCACAGTACCTTTACTGTGACTGATGGGACTGCCCCTGCTTTTACCTCACTGTCAACAGCTTGCTGTGAAGAAAAAAGATGGAAACAGAGTAAATTCAGTGTTCCACATGAACAAGAAAACACAATAAAAGCAATATTACTTTCCTATCATCAACTTTGTAAACACAAAATTAGTATTGAAGGACTTATCATTCCTATGACAGATTAAAATACACAAAATACATTTTTGAGTTCCTTCTAAAAATGTGAAGTCTCTGTTTGAAACTCCCTGCAAAAAGGACAGCAGCAGGTCATGAATGTTGTATATATAAGAAACTAATACACTCTGATGCATATACGAATATTTGAAACTGTTTTGTTTGGCACACTGCTTTTCACTGTGTATTTATTCAAATTCTGGAAATACCTCCTGCTATTCAGTAGGGAAAGGTGACTTCCAATCTGCCAATATATTATATACACAACATAGCATCTACTATAAAACCATCACACACTATTTTATAATCAGAAATATACCTGAAACTTCAAAAGAAAATTCTAGCAGGCACTTCAATACTCCTGCTAATTTCTATTTCAATAAGCAATTCCATCTACGTCAAAATTTATCTTGACCTTGTGGTCTATTTTGATTTTATTTTATGCTTATATAGCATTTTGAAACAGGTCAGTCATTACAGTTAAAGAAAATGTTCCCATTTAAACTATTATAAAGAAACACTTCTCTCACTTCTGCTATAATACCAAATTATTGATTTGAACTTATAACTTCTCATGATAAAAGAGTAAATTAAAAACAGTATAAGGGCCACATGTGCAAAGTTCCTAAGAAGTCAGGAAGCTAGTAGATTCTCTGGGTTCTAGAAGTAGGACTTTCATGTGCACACTGTGCACCTTTCTCAGCTAAAAAAAGACAGATACTTTCATACTGGCTTGTCATGATCTCCTGTGACCAGTGGTTGATTCTGAAACAATAGCAGGGGTATAAATATATGGAACCTTACCATATCTGGAACCTTACTCAGCTTTCAGAAATCACCTGGATTTCCTGGATCAGAGGCCACACACAGATGTTAAGTAACAGCATGGTCCTCCACTTGTTTATCTACACATTTTTAATACCCTATATTATTTGCTTTTATCATACACATTTCAAATTCAAACTTTTCACAGGTGCATTGGAAATTTTGTTGTTCCCAAGGTAACTGCAGAAGCCCTAAAACTGTTCCTACACTTGCTTATTGATCCTTCCCCACAAAGTATCTTATCAGATTTTTCCTTCCTAGGCAGCTACTGAAAGAACCCACAGAAAAGCTGACCACACAGGAAACTAAGATATGTGAGCAGATAAAGATTCAAGGCTGTGGTTTGCTTGATAGATGGAGTTACTTACATATGAAACAGACCAGTTGCATCTGGAAGGTTGAGCAAATGGGCACAGCAGCATTAGAGCATTCAGTGCACCTAACAGTTCCAAGTGTTGTGAGCAGATTATTGCAGCTGGCCAAGACCATGTCACACTGTTCTTTTTCCCACAGACAAGTGCTAGGACACTAGCACACACTATAAAGAGGTCCATTTATCAAAGAATAATATCCTTATGTACTTTTAAAACAGTAAGTAGCTGTGAAAAATCACCTTTGTTGAAACTAGCAGCCAGAAATGGATAAAGATGTTATAGTGCAACAAGTATGTTCTGAAATGTTTAAAGTGAAGAGTTTTAAGACACAATATAAGCTCTCCCAAATCTTAATTTGAATAATTTTTGTAAACTACATATGTATACAACATAAATAAACTAATTAGGCTGCAACACCAAAGAATATTGAATTAAAGCTTGTTAGAGAAAGACTGTTTCTTACAAGGCAGTTTGAGTGCTTTGAGTATTCTGTCTTTGAAAGATCTAAGGGTGACACTTAGACTGTTTCCCCAAATGTTTATAACTGCTCACCAGTACAACTTCTCACCACTACAGTGTTATTCCAGACTCTAAGTTCACTTATGTTTGCTTAGGCAAGAATCTCAAGGTCCTCAGATAGAAGATAAATAAATAATTTTAATAATTCTAGTTAAAATCTTTAATAAAGATGGGTTCTACTTGATGGGAAACTGAGGCCCATGAAGCTCAGTTACACAACTATGCATGATCAGTCATGATTATTTACTCATCTGCAATCAATGGTTTTTTTCAGAGTAATTTCCTTTTAATACAAGTACATACAGATTCTTCATCCAAATCAGGTGAAACTTCTGCTGTGACAGTTACATCTCTCTGTTTTTCAGACTCAGGCAAAATGTCTGAAAGAAAAAGAAAAAAGCAAAAGCAAATCAGCTCTCCTTTAAGAAACATTCAGCTACATTCCTAAAAAAATCCTACAACTTCAACAGCATCAAGTCTCAAGTGCTACTAGTGTAAAGAAAAGAATAGCAATGTGTATGATTTTGGAAACTTCCAAAAAAGCTTCACAATATTTTATTAGATTTCTACAGACAACTTAAACCTGGATCTCATTCTAGGTTTCTGATTTATGCAAGAAAAAGAATTTAGATGCATTCTATAATAAGATTTTACACCTAATATCCATGATCATCAGAGACTGTAAGGTATTTTTAAACTTTTGTCCTCACATGCATATGCCAATATACAATGAATAACTACTTCCAAAATAACACCACATGGCATCTAGTTCATGGTACTTTAATCTAAATAATTTGATAGTGAATATATTACAAAAAGGAGAATTCTGTCTAACAGCCTAATCTTCAGTAAAATCCTCTGTATAAGGAGGTATATCAAAGCTTTATGTATAGACCATTATACATAATTATACATTATACATGGCTTGATTAAAATATGTCGCCAGATGATTTCCAGGACTGTCAACATACAAGGCAAAAGAATGCTATGAACTCACTTATATCCATGATACAAAACCTTATGCTGATTCACACGTGCAAAAAACAAGTTATACAAATTAAAGCCTTAAAAATCTTAAGGAATTACACTGCCTTTTCTTAAGAGTCCAGGAGTAGAGCTCTAGGGTATTCACACTTCTCTGAAGAGCGCTCCTATATTTTTAACATGCCAAATGTATGGGAAAATGAAAACCTGAACAGGAAATATATAGTTCCTAAAGTAATGAAGAAAGAGTTGATGTAAAGGGGTAATTAACATATTAATTGAATAACTGAGAGCATGAGCACATTCAGAAAGCTGCAAGAATTTTATTACACCTAAGTCCTAAAAGTTATCTAGAACTAATAGACAGCACACTATCTCTTTCTAACAAGAGGGTCAAGGGAAAAGATTTTGATGAAGGCAGAAAATAAGTATTCATTTTCTTGTGCTCAGAGAGAAATGCCTTCCTTTACCATGAGAGAAAAAAGCAAAACCTAAACATATTTCTCCAATACCACCTAGAAAAGAAGTTTAGGCCTGTTTCATACTGCCACAATTGCAAAGAACTGGTCTTGCCAGTTACATTACAGTCCATTCTTTTTCTATCCTTTCTTAACCATTTCTCTTCTGGTTGCTTCTTCAAGCTAACTATGATGCAACCTCTGTCATACAGTTGTTCTTCTATTAGAAGTACAACAGACATCACAGTCAAAGTTTACATATAAGTATCAGCTTTTTGTTATTATTAAGCTGAGCCAAAACACATTTAATCACTTATGTCATCCAGACTGATGCAAGTAACATTAGATTTAAGTTAGTATAACAGTCAGAATTTTAAAATATTTCATCAATTTATACTGTAAATCCTTATTATTCGAAATGTATAAAACAGCTTAAGTTCAACAGGACTGGACAGAAACACAAGACGGTTATGGAAATAACTACTCTAAGGTTTTTTTAACACGATGACCTAATTCTAAATACCTTCCACGTTTGAAAGTCAAAATGAAACAAAGAAAAATTATTTCTATATAAGGGTAGATATTTTCAAAACAACACAAGCTCTGAGTGCACAAGCGTGAATTCAAAAGACAAGAAAGTCAATGGGTCATTTTAAAGATCGTGCTTAGGAGTAACTTAATGGAAACCAAGGTTCCAGCTAAAGTTTTAAGAAAAAAAGCAAAAACAAAACAAAGCCAAAACATCCAAAATTGACAGGTATTCTTCATAAGTAAAATGTTTTGTTGTATAAAAAGGTTCTCGTACAAGTTTTACATCACAAAACATCATTAGCGCATCTCTCTGCAACAAAAAGAGCATTCATAAAAACTCATCTGAAAGCACCACTTAGCTCAGGTTAGACAAATTGAGGAAGAAAAGGAAATTAAGAAAAAAGAATAGTAAAAAAAACCCACAAAAAATATTCATAGTAAATTTATCATTCATATCCTGACAGTTAATACAAAATTTTAAAGGGACAGCTACAGTTCCTTTCTCTCTCCTTAGATCTTCGAGCCAACATGTTGAAACTAACAAGCTGAAGTTGATTCACTTCAAATGGATTTGTTCTTTCCATCATGCTTTTCTTTCCTTTGGTTATGATAGACAGACAAAATTGTCAAATACCTATAAGGATGGACTGTGGTAAAAATCAGTGGAATTTATCCACATCTATATGCTTAAATAACACATTACTGGATTTGGAAAATTAAAATCCTGATATAAGTCTACTGTGAAAATGGATGAAGTTACATGTAATTACAAAACAAAGAAATCTTTGTGTTGTAGAATCAAGCTCATGCCTGCAGATAAATAATTTTTATTTTCTAGAAATTTCAACTGCAAGGTTTTTCACCTTTTTTTTTCACATAGAAAACCACGACTATTTCTTTCATGCATTTCAGAACAGGCTATCATCAAAGAAAAAATTTAATTTGTTCTTCCTATTTGTTAAAGATTTTTCCATAGCTTCCTGTAAAATCACATGCTTCCAACTCCCTGTGCAAGCCAGGATGTTTAAAAACACAGTAATAAAAACATAAACTTTGAGGGATCTCTGTAGAAATTATGTGCCCTTACATGAATAAAATCAATGCAAGTTATTACCAATGTATATAAATTCCAGAATTTATCATCATCAGATGTCACTCTGTTCTACAAATATGCTTTTGAATAGTTAGACCAAGAGAAAAGTTGCTTTAAAAAAAGTCATTTTTTTGTTAATTTCATAACTTAAAAAGTCATTTGTATTAATAAACAGATTTGAGCAATACTTTTACCCTCTCTGAAGCCTAACTACATCAGATTGCTGAAATTCTTCAAGTTTTCTTGCCTTTAAGTAGTCCATGCACTGTCAGTTTTTATACTGAATCCTCGCACTGGTGAAAATTATCTGCAACCTGATGTAAACATTTTAACCTTCCAACAGCATTATGAAAATATAAAGAAAAAACCCTTTATCCAAGGGCTCTACCAGCAAGGATTTATTTATTTATTTTTCTTAAATACTAAATTTTCTACAGAAATGTAACTGTGAGTAAAATCTGAAAATATATTTTAAAGTGCTAAAAAGGTATGTCAAAATATAGAACAAGAAAGAAGTATACTTTGTGGTTTTGTGGCCTCCCTGATGATTTTCTGAAGCTCCTTAATTTCGGCATTCATTTCTTCATAGTTTATTTCCCTGGAATCAACCTTAGGAGCCTGGAAGAGTGAAGGATCAGTTCCAAGGTACGAACACTGAAGATGGCCATCATCACTCAGAGTGACTATAACACCCCTCAAGTCTCTGCACAAAAAAAAAATAAAGCTTACTAAGAAATTGGGAAGGATCACAGAAGCAATAACATTAACAATAATAATAATATTTATTCCTTAATTCAGACAACTTCATTAATATTAATTCCACTTGGTGCAATCATATCTAAGAATGTCTTAGATTACTAAAGGGCACTGAGAATCTGAATCTGTACAATCAGGAGAGGTAATGGAAAGGATCAGAACACACAAGCTGAATAGACAGGACAGTTGTAACCTATTTATTCATCTAAGTCTACTGAAGTTGCAATATTTAGGTTATTATGCAAGAAAAGGAATTTGCTAAGGAATAGAAGGGAAGGGGAAGAGGAAAGATGAGTTAGAAGAAATCATGAACAGATGGAAGATCCTCAGAAAGACGGTTTTAGGGCTTTGATGGTATCAATAGCTCCCCTAACCAATTCTTTGGCTGCTATTGCAGCTACTGTGCTGGCTTCAAACCCTGGCTGGCTGTTCCCTGCAGTATCCATCTGAAAGGAAACCACATGGATTCAGAGCATTCCCCTTACACTCCTCTGAATCAATACAAGTGAGTGTTTTATTAGCTACACTATAGTCTCTTTTCTCTCAAGGGAAAAGTATTTCATTGCTCCTACAAAAATCTCACTCATTTTGTTTATCTGATCTGTACAATGCAAATGCGAGATTTAGGAAAGTATTTAATAAACTATGAGACAAAAGGGACTACTGCCAGCATTTTGCTTAATTTCAAGCATATTCCTAACAGAAAAGAAACTGAACAGTAAAGACCAGCATAGAAGTTAACAGCAAATGCTAGGAGCATAAACTTTCACTTTATTTTTTAAATACCTACTTTTAATTAAATTAAAAGACTCTATTCACTTTCATAATCGCAACGTTACACATTCATGCCAGTAATTTGCTCTTACTCCATTCTTAGAATACCTTATAGCAGATACCAGAAATAAAATTCTCCCTGGTTTGCTACATGGTCTTGCAGCACGGCTCCAGAACACAGATAGGAAACCTCAATCCAAAATTTGCCATGGTAATAGTAATTACAAAAGCCAAGAGATGTCACAGATTAATTTTAACCACTGATAGTCCAACTGTACTATTCAAAATGTCTTTTTATAGCACACTAAGGCCACAATCCCAGTGGTGGTTTTACAGCTGCAATCAAATAATCTGGAAAAACTATGCTGAGGTCATCTGAACTCTGTATAGTTATAACTGCGCACAGAAATGAAGACCCTACTCCACACTATACAAATAGTGCGCAGTAGTTGCTGTAGGTAAGTTTAAGCTTTCTCTCTTCATAGAAAGCAATTGTTACTGAGTGAAAAATAGATCTCCTTGTTGAATTACGAATGTATGGAAACTGCTTGAGAGCATTTTTTGGACAACAGGTACCTCTCCAGTCAGCCCTTCACTGAAGCTGGAACATGCAAATCTGAACTGCCTTCTGGAACAGAACACACATAAAAGGGCTCAAACACAAGTTCCCCTTATCTGCCATATAAACTCATCTTAAACAGAAACAGTCTTCTTTTTGGGACTATTGCTTACTGCCACAGAAAAGCGTCCATCTACCACTGCAATTTTTAACATGCAATTTTTCAGCATTCCCTACCAAAAACGTAACAGGAAGCTGTCTATGTTAAGGTTGGAGATGCCAAGACTCTCCCAACAAATACTTGAAGAAAATGTGGAAGCCTTAATACTGATTTTCAACTTACATATCCAGTACCTGTGGTAGCAGCCATCCAGTGAACATCATGACCTTTTTGTGACCTGTGAGCTTGGGGTTTGCATCCTAAAGGGACTTTCTGACAAACTGTAAACTATCAGCAGGAACTGAATGAGTCCTGGTTTCTCTCCCTACTTGAATATTTATTGTTGACTATAGTTGGTTTCCTTGCTCAAGACTGGGTCTGTTGTTTTCATTACATGCAGAACCACCCATCCTAATTTTCTTATGTCCAAAAAGCTCTGTACAACAAAAATCTGTGCTACATTTACAGAATTGTGGATGGCACATGGAACAAATACATCAGGCTAACCCTGAGTTCTCCTATATGAGCAATGCTAGGAGACAGACTATTATCAATACTTGCACCACAACACAATCTTAATAAGGCATGCAAATAACACAATGTACAGGATTTTGTCAACGACTGCCAAATACTTGCAAGGAGCTTTGCCATATTGGTCAGGGTGCAGCAAAGTCTTTAAGAATGGGGCACTGTTGAGGCAGATGCTAGCTATCATGCTACCAAATACACTACTCCACTCTTTGCTATCAAATTATAATAAATAATGACTTTTTTTTCTTTAAAGGGGTGGGAGGGCACAACAAGAGAAACAGCACCAGGAGCTTTTTCTACAACTGGAGAAAGAAAACTTCTGAAAACAAGACAATTTCTAGAATTATTCAGCAATGGCTTTGGACAATCTTAAATATTTTTTTCCCAAAGGTATGCATCTGTTAATCTAGGGAAAGATCCATGAGAACATCCGAATGTAAATCAAAAGGGCATGAAGAAATATAGCTACAAAGTCAGCAGTAAATCTTCAATGATATACTACTAAGGTATAATACATTCAAAAGTGGTTTGTAAATACAGCCCTTGCTATACACCTCTAAGCTGGCAGTTATCTGCAGCTAATCAGTCTATCAAATAAGATCCATTTAAATCAATGAGGTGATTTACCTATGTAAATTATGCTTGGCTTAACTTCTGAGTCAGCATTACAGAATGCACATTCAGAAACCCTACCTTAAAATGAACTCATTTCAACCAGCTTTTCTGACAGTCATGACATCCTTGAAGTTTACACTATCTCAGAGACAACAGCATTAGCTTAAGAAAGCAGCATTACAAATTATGATTTTCCTTAGCTTCAGTTAGTGTTCTGCTGGGTCCCAAGAAGAGTGTTCAACATGAAATATACATAATATAAAAAAGCCTTTCTCAGTAATCTTTCCGTGTTAAAACTGGTCCATGAATTTGCGCATCAATAGAAACAATAAGAAAAATATGGGTAAGCAGTTCTAATATATTTTTTATAATACATTCATTTCTCTGTTGGAATGTTTGTCAGCCAGTCAAAATTGCATTATTTTCTCAATCTTTTTTTATCAGCGATTAAGGACAGCAGGGGGAGGAGAACCATATTTAACAGTTTTATAGTAGTTTCCCCACAGCTACTGCTCTCACACAATATCCCTGCAAATACCATTACTTCATTTGGCACATTTTGCATACAATCTGGAATTTCAACTACTTGTTAAATTTCTTTTATTGTAAGGTATTTTTTTTTTACTATGAATCACACAATAGTCAGAGTAATAGTAAACCTAAGGGGACAATTTAACAGTGAGGAACTCAAAGTATAAAACAAATTATTTTGATATCTAAAATAACTTTACAGTACAAAGCAGCTCCTACACACATATGGCAATAATTTGAAAAACTATCGTTTATTGGATTCTGGGTAATAATAATGGCATATGCTTTTTGTAGATCTTCTCTTACTAAACAAATTGCTCACAACATAGTTCTTGAAGAAATTAAAATGCTTTGCATGTTTCCAGTCATATAATACCAAACTGATCACTCAGACAATTGATTTAGAAGTTGAATATGTAGTTCTGAGTTTTACTTGAATGATACATGCTAAGCTTTGGACAACTTTTAGGACAAGGTCTGGTTATTGACACCACTAGCAGCTTTAATTATTTATATTTATAATAGCTAATAAAATTTCTACTTCAGTTTCAGAAGTAGTCTTAATTGCTATTACTCAAACCAACCATTTTAGAAAACAATATTCTCTGCAATACTACTTTCTGTTCCTTATCGATAATGTATTATTTAAAAACTACTAAATTAGGAAACTAATTCCTGGAATTGTGCTCAAGCATTTTGAATCCATTTCTCTCTTCATTTTATCACTCTCTGAGGTAATTATAGGCAAGAGTATATCTCAATAGCACCTTTTAGTTTAGTGCTTTTGAAAACCTAAATTATTCTAAGTTCACTACCATTTCAGTGTCATTTTAAGCTGTAACTACATGAAGTATGTGATAAAACACTGAAGGAAGATCAGACTAGGCGTAACAGACTATAAGAATTTTCTAACATGAACTAATGGGAATAAAAGTAAAAAAAAAAATCTCAAGTACCCCCACAGCTGAATATTCAAAGTACATCCAGTGTGGCTCAATGCAAGCAACTACTGATACCTAACTGTCCTGCACATCTGTGGAGCACTCCCAGGCTTCTTTGAAATGCTTTCTTCAGTAAAAAATCTTTGAAAATGTTCAACTTACGAGCATTACTTCTAATGTATGTGTAACCCTTCCCCATTCTGCTATTACACATGAAAACAGACAATCAAATTACTCTCAAAAATTAAAATGCTTTTAAAACTATTTACATTATATATATAACATGCTTTGCACACTCTGCAGAGGGCGTGCAAACAAATAATGTAAATATAGTGCTCAAATATAATTGTTTAACAATATGTAATTATATTAAATAGCATAAAATGGCTGCTTTACATAAAAGTATTCTTCATCTTTCCTATTTGTATACCTTAGGATGGCTGAACTTAACAAAATACCAGATACTAATCTAGTTCAACAGATTATGAAATACATGCAAGAAGAAGAAGAAAATGAAACATGATTTCATCTTGATAACCAACGGAAAAGCCATTAAAAAAACAGAAGTTATGACTAGAACAACAGGTTAACATTTATCCCTTCTTTTATAAACACTGAAACACAGAGAGCCAGAACTGAGTAAAACCTGAATGTGGCCACTTAAAACGGCTGAAGAATTCTCCACGTTTCAAATCCTACATGGGTACTTTTGTTCCCTATTTGTGAGTAAAGACATCTCCACAAGCAACTTTACATGGTGACACTACACAGCAAAACAACAAACTAGCTACCACCAGGACAAACTCCCACCAGGCTTTAGCTTTTGTAGTCCTCCTTGCGTAGTTTTCCCTTTGAAAGACACTCTTTGCCTAAAATGCCATAAACGTTATCCAGCAACCAAATAAAAAGAACTATTTTCCATCAAACAAAACAAAACAAAAAGGAAAGAAAAGAAAAGAAAAGGAAATTGACTGGTTTTATTTTTACTGCCAAGTTAAAACTAAGCACGAGTCCCAGCAGTTTGGGTCGAGGGTCCTTTCTGCCAGAGCACTACTGCCACCTGCGGGGCAGCAGAGTTTTCATACAGGTGAGCCCTGAGAGCTACCACATCACATTACACGGAGCAGGTGTGAGTTTGGGTTTTTTTCACCAGGGTTAGTATAACAGCTTAAGAGTCATTTTCTTGGCACAAGGGAATTTTACCAGGCTAATATTTAACAATACAATGTATGCCCTGGGACAGACATCCCTGCATGAGACAACCTTCTGGTCCCTCCAGGCAGGGAACACACACTCCGCACACTAACTTCAAGTAGGCTAGGCATGAAATTTAAGCTCATGCTACAAAAGCTGCATACAAAATGAAAAAAATTACCTGAAGGATTAACCAACTTTGTTTCTTGTTGTTTTAAACGTAAAATCAAAACTATTTCAGAAGCAACAAAAGTTTTACTTAAAAATTACAGAAGACAGCTATCCAAAATGCAGTTTTAAAGTAAAATTTGTCACCAAGTACAATAAAAACATAATATTCAGAGTGATGACACAGGCCTCCAGAAATATATATTCTTGCTTTAAGCAAAAAAATATAAAGAGCACTGAAGAACAATGTATTAAAGGAAAAACTCATAACTTACACATTGCATTTCTTAGTATCACAGCTCCATATCTAAGACAGCAGCATTAGCAGAATTGAAAATGAACATGAGGACTGACAAGCAAATCTGATCACTTTAGTATGAGTGCAGTCTGTATGTCAGAGCTCTAAATAATAAGAAAGAAGAGATTTTGCATTGTGATTTCTCTGTGACAGTACCAGCATTAGCAACAAGGAAAAAAAAATAAAGCCAATTGTGACACATTTGAAACATCTGCATGCTTCATTCTCTCTTAGAGCATATTTCTGCATTTGCACTTCCGTCAGGTGAAATCTACAATCTGTTTCTAGCCCAAGCTCCCCCACTAGCAGACAAGGTATATAACAGCTTTCCAAGGCTCAAAAGCTGTACTTACAGCTATGCCATGTGAATTTACGATATAGAGAGCCTCAAAAGTTTATCTTTCCTCTAAGGCTTCTCCCAATTTAAGACAGTGGTAAGAGCCCATATCACTTCAGGCAAGCTGGAGAGTCCCTAGGAGCTCTGCTTCCAACACAAAAGAGATGGAAGGAGCTTCACTGATAAAATCTACACTCTAGTAAGCTTATCATTTTAGACAAAGTTTATTCCTAATGTTTGGCTTCCTATAAGGTAATATTGGGAGACACACAAGGAAAAATATACTACGCACAAGATTATAAAGATGTTAACAAGAATAACCACAATGTGTTTTTAAAACAGATTTATTCTGAGAGCTTGAAGAATTACTTAAATTTAAAACACTCAACTCAAATTAGTTTACATCTCTTTCTCCTCACAGTTGCCTACAAGCTTCAAAATTCACCAGCATTTCAGTAAGCAAAAAGTATGCACACTTTCTACTATTACTTTTAACAATATTTACAATTGTGCCCTCACCCTGTCTGGTAAAGAACAAAGCTGCTTTTTCAAAGCATCTCTAGCAGTCTGCACTGCTTGCTGCATCTCAGTTCTACAGCTTGACATAAACGTCCCATGTGCTCCTCTTCATACAAAAAAATCTTTCAGCTCAGTAGCATAGTAATCAAGACATTCAAAATCAACAGACTGAAACTTTTCATAAAGCTGTTTTCAAACGAGACATCTAATGCTTTCATGGGTAGAGTCAGAATACATCCATAAACTCCAACCCACTGCTCAATAACCAGCTCCAACAAGACTGAGAGTTCAGAATCTTATACAAGTTATAGTCCACTCTGTCACAACTGGCACAGACAAATAGTGGTTTAGGGAAGGGAAGGAAAAAAAAAAAAAAAAAAAAAAAAAAAAAAAAAAACCTACCACCACCATGGTATTTGTTTAAACACAAGGATCTTATTTAAAATATTAGAGGGGAGATACTTGCCTTCTTGTTCTTGAGAATTTCCACTTTTGAGGTTTTCTCTAGAACCATAAAACTAGGAATATTTTAAGTGTTATTCTAAAGTTGAAACCCTTACAAAATCATATGACTGTAAAAAGCACATTTTTTGAAAAAGCAAATAAGTGACAGGCAATAAAATTAGGAGAACTGGCAATATGGGCATGTGCTTAGCATCACAGAGTAAACACCATATGAAGCTAGCTTGTTAGAAAAGCCAACCCTGAATCATAGTATATGCTGGACATAGTATGTGACACATCTGTGTCTTTCAGGATCAGAATCCTACTAAAGTAAAAGAAATACAATCACATTCATATTTTGTGGCTAGGATACACATATTAAATTTATCTCTTCCAAAGACCTTTGAAAAGGGTCATATTTTCTGCTGCCATGTCTCAAAAATCCAGTGGCAAATCAGCAATGAGAAAAACAGATGCAATTTTTTTCTTTTTTTTTTTTTCTTAAAAACATTTCTTTAAAATGCAGTTATGTTTATGCAGAAAGATTCTAGAAATCTCTGCATTTAACTTCTCCGATTAAGCAACATTCTTACAGAACACTCAAATAAAAAATTATATATATGCATGTATTTAACTGAACAGTTCATACCACATGTCATAACTGGCATTCCTTCTATTACAGTACTACTATACAGAAAGGGAAAATCTTTCAACAAACTATAAAGTTTGATTCCTGCAGTTTTCTTTCCATAAAACTGTGTAATAAGTGCTAAGTTTTGCTGGGTTTATATGTAAGTTTTGCCATTTTTATACAGTGATTCTTTAACAGTTGTGGTAGCTGTGGTGATGTCAGTTATAATAAAGAATAACAGATGGGCTGGAATGAAGAACAAAGTACTTTCAAGCATCTGGATAGCTAAAAAATTCTGTGAGGGGAGTTTTATTTTGATTCCACCCACTATTACCATATATGTGATTCCGCTTTTACACCTTATATACTTAATTCAACTACAATATTTCTCCATGTTTTTTCCAGTTAAATTCAACTCCTGTTGTCTTTCTACTGTTTGGGGAGCCCAGCTACATAAAGCATGTCCACCTGACCACCCAACATACTACAATTCTGTGCTGGAAAAAAAGTTTTAATTTCAAGTTCATATTTGAACAAGGCTAATACTTTCTCACAAACTGCAGCTTTCAACAGTCTTATAAATTCAAACCCTTATTAACATGATTATACAGAAAATTAATTTTCAGTCCCTTCATTAGTCAAATAGTCTCTGCTTCTTTATTATTTATGCAAGGGGAAAGACTCATACAAGAACAACGTTACAAATTTTACATGTAATGATTAACTTCATTTTGTCTTATAAGTAGTAAGAAAATTGGACACTACTATAGCAACTTAATAATTTTTTCAGTGATTCAGTAAGCTGCAGTATTTCCTGCATCTCAGCCTACACAATGCAACCTTAAGTAATAAATTTTAGTCTCTAATTCAACAAAATCAAATACAAAACTGTATATGTCAAAAAATTAACACAAATAGCCGCTGGGTAGCTGGTTTTACAAAATGGGTGATTAACATATTACTATCTGACACACTCATAATGGGCTCATGGTTCATGTACCAATGTTAGGAGTTCAGGCATAACCCCAACACTCAAGACTGCAGTGATCATACTTGGAGAAGCAGTACTAGCAATTCACAGACAGAAATCACTTCTTGATGGCAAGCTGAGCAAAACAGAATCAGTGGTGATTCTGTGGGACTCAATGATATATTATTGGGATCACTGTTCCAAATAAACCTAGGCAGACTTGAAGTTCATAAAGAGCTGAAGTGTGGATAAAGCTTACTAAGTAACCCTGCTTGCCATCTTGAACATATAAAGTCTACTTTATTTCCTGACATTTCAAGAGTTTCATTTGTTTTTAAAAAAAAAAATACATTTTTTCTCCATCTCAAATAATGAAAATCTATTTACTAGCTTAACTCAAGCTAAAAGGTTGAGTATTGGAAATTTAGTATTTTAATTCTTTGAAGGTGATAAATTACTTCCACATTAAAAAAAAAAAAAA